>JAHDVE020010406.1:0-164292 GCA_022606495.2 Halesus radiatus
TTACAAAATTCACAGAGTTTCCAAAGTTTCCAAAATTTAAAAAGTTGACAGTTTATAGTATAATGTTATGGTAAAAAGTTTGAAGGGTCAATTGAACATTGTATCGTACTTTTTTTTTAATCATAGAATTTTGATCTGTCTTGGCTAGTGATCCAAATCTTGGTGTTCAATTATATTTATCGTTATTTGTGTTAACATAACAAAATATATGTAAGTATAATGTAGAGCGGGAAATGTACCGAATATCGTAACGGTACACTCTTATGAAGGTGTACGAGTATGTGTGTGAATAAGTATATGTTGTTTTTAGTTTGATTTGTTGCTCATACTTTTAAACTCATTTTGAAGTGAGATGTTTTCAGGTTTTCATGGCCAAAAGTATTTTCTTGAATAGTTTTTGGGATATTATGGTGTGTCGCGCTTTCTCTTCCTTTAGCCGACGTTTCGGACAGCATTACAATGTCCATCATCAGGGTAAATGTGCAGATTGTGGTGTAGTGTGTCTTTATTTGGAAGTGTTTTTTCCCCGCATTTTAGAGTTCGTTAGTATCTTTCCTAATGTCTTCAATATTAATAATAATAATAATTTAATAATTTGTTTAGCGCCGTTTTTGTCAAAAATCACCTCAAGGGCGATGTACAAATATTAATTCATATTCTCAATCTAATTATGTACACTCTGATAAAGAAAAACATATTTACCTGGCAGGTTGCTTCAGATGAAGACAGTTTTATAAGAAAATTTAACCTTAGAGAAGTGATTTTAATAATTGCTATTTTATCCTCCATTTCTATTGATTTTACATTTATTAGAAAATTGGTGGCAAAAGACGAGTTGATATTAATTTGAAATATTTATAATAGCCAATAGACAGCGCCCTTGAGGTGATTTTTCACAAAAACAGCGCTATACAAATCATCCAATTATTATTATTATTTTAGGGCTGGAGAATATTTATAAAATTACCTTAAATAGCTTAAGAAGTTTTAAATAGATATTTATGTATATTAATACATATTTATGTATTAATTGATAAACTAAAGTTTTTAAGACAAGATTTTTGTGCATAGCGCAAAGGGTAACAATTATTTTTATAAACAATAATTATTAGCTTGAAACACTCATCCAAATTGAAAAAACCTTCCGAGAAAAGATAAATGTCGCCGACAGGACTCGAACCTGCACCCTTCTGATATCCGGTCAGATGCTCTACCGTTGAGCTACGTCAGCTTATCGCAAACCCGCCAAGTTAATCAATATATACTAGTGTTTCATTCAATAATTACTGTTTTTTTTATTATATTTCACCTGTAGACAACCAACTTTATTAGTATGAGGAATTAATTAGTATTTATGTATTTTTAAACATTTAGTTATTTAGTGTTGCGGGCTGTGGACGTATTTGCCTTAATTTACTCATTACTTATTCTTAATTTACTTATTCTATAAGTGACTTTAGGTAAGCACTAACCGCCAAGCCGTATGTTTTATTTGAAAAAAAGTGTCACTAATATATTGAAAACACTTTTAAATACTTTTAAATTAAGACATATCATATAGAAAAATATATAATAAATGTGTACTCCGGGTTTCTAATCCGCTACCTCTCGATCCGGAATCAAAGGATCTTAACTGGTTGGTAATGGAGGTCGTCGGAGGTTTTTATTACCACCGTGTGCAACCACAAAAACAATACACCACTACAAATATTGCAAACATAAGTCTCTCGATCAAGTAGAATAGAACTATCAAACTATTTGATTTCTATTTTTTTTCTTCTAAGTCTTCCACAGCCGAGCTGTTGAACACAAGAACGAGTCGTAGAAGCGACCTGTTCTCATGTGACAAATGTCAACTTTGTGCAAATGTTGGGCACGCGTTTGGCGTATTTCCCGGCTATGTACCGGTGCTGAATGGATCAATGACGCTAGTCCCTCAGAGTATCTTCCATTAAAATACCGGCATAACAAAGACAGCATTCCCACCTGACGTCTGTTTGTTAAGATAGGTGAATCTATTAAACGGACCGCCAGTTTCTGCACAGAGTCAAAGGTTTTTTTCAGATATTTTGGGGGTCCCGACCAAAGGTGGTTCGCAAATTCTACAGTGGGGCGCACTTACGATTTGTACAGGGACAGCAGTTGTGAACTATCAAATTATCTGCGGGCTCTGTATAGTACGTCCAGCTTCTGAGAGGCTAACTTTACTTTGGCTTCGATGGAGCCCACATACCTGAGCTGATCACTTAAGGTTACACCGAGCATATCAATGGAGGTTTCTATTCTTCCATACATTGTACGATGTACTGTATACATACATCCAAACGATCGTACACCATTCAAATCGCCTAGACATTAGGATCGCATCCTCCATGTAGCAACACAACCCCTAAAACAGCTTATCCTCCTAAATACTGAATGTCCGATTCTCTAGATTGTCCACAGCGGGATGATTAATTGTTCGCCGGCTGACGAATGGCAGCATTAATTATAATTGCATGTGCAGTGGAAGTATTATTAATGCAACGCCTAGCGACGTATGCACCGGCGGCTAAAACGGATTGAGAATGCATTGGATATGCTGGGAAAGTAGCGCGGAAATGCATCTGTACCCTTTGTACAGAAGATTAGATTGGTATATAAAATACAGTTCCTTTACCTTGAAATACGTTCATGTATATTGTTAATTACTGCCAATGGTGATTTCGCAATAGAAAGAGTAAATGCAATTTTAAATAGTAGTAGAAGAATTATTCAACTTTAATGAAAATAAAGAAAATGTCAAATAACTGTACAGAGGAAAGGTTATTCGTAAAAATGCAAAGCACGTGAAGCGTAATTAGTAAGATTAAGAAAGTGACGGTTAGGGTCGAAATTAGTGTAAGAAGAATATTTAACGTGAATGTGAATGGGAGAAGAAGCCGAGACGTCGAAGGAAGACATGGCACGATCAAGTGAACCAAATACTATATAGTAAGTCGGCCCATGTCAGAAGTCGGAATAACAGAAGAGAATGTGCGAGTATTAGACGTTGTATCACATGGCATGATGGTTAGTTAGTTAGTTAGAGAAAAGTTTAATGTAAAAATAAATTACCGTTCTACAGAGACTCAATTGAAACTTTCAAAACACAAGATGTAATGACAATAAAACAACTTTTTCTTTATAATTTTTAAATTATCTCCATACAGGAGGTCCCGAGGAAAACAATTTCCCTTACGTTGTCGTCTTATCTCGTCTCCTTATGTCGTCTTTTAGGATGTTGTATGGAGGATATTTGTAATACATACGGTCACAAATTGATGCACGAGAATAAAATGTATCGGGAGCATCTCCTGTCCCGATCCTATAATAATAATAATAATAATCGGATGATTTTTATAGCGCCGTTTTTGTGAAGAATCACCTCAAGGGCGCTGTACAAATTTTACTTCCTATTCTTACATTATTCCTATATTACATCTAATACTTTTTTTTTTTTGGACAGGCTATCATTACATATTATTTATAGACTATATAAAGAGATGCAGTTAAATTATCAAAACTAAATACGGCTTGATCTAAGTTTTCATACATGTTAAATTGAGAAAAAAAATGCTAACTGTATTTATTCCTTACGATATATTGCAAAACGCTAATACAAATGATAAGAGTCATGTGAAGTTGGGCGGCGGGTGAGGACGGGGGCCGGGGAACTGATCCATATCCATATCCAATCTTCTTTGTCTTTGTTGGTGACGCCCCTGGGCGGCCTGATGGGACGCTTGGTGTTGATCTGCCCGTACGCCAGGTAGCGCTTGTCGGCCGGCTTCAGGATCTGGCAAGAGCGCACCAGCGTGTCGTCCATTTCTCGCCCCAGCCGGTGGTGTCCTTGTCGGGGTCGGACCACAGCAGGTCGCAGAGCAGCCTGGTCGGGCACATCCGTGGGCCGCATGTTGCACCGGATCTGCTCTGTAGATATCTTCATCTTCCTCTCCCCATTCCTTCTAATTTTGTTTTTTTTTCTAATAAAACATCTGTACTTAACCACCGTTAGCACAATAAACTTTCTTGGCTTTTCTTTTGTTAAACTTCCTCTGTATGTGAACATTTATTAAAAGCTGTTTGTTTCTTACAAATAAATAAACAAATAATTTCATTATAATATGCTAATAGTGGAAAATATTTTTAATAAATAAAATATTATTTGTTTTTTTGTAAATGATGGAACATTTCTTTTTTGAATAAATGAAATAATTTATTTTTTAATTTTGTATAAAATACCCGCAATTATCTCAAAATTAATTGCTTTACACAACACAGTGTGTTGGTATCAAGTACGTAAATTTCATCTATGTTTAATTTCAAGGATATTTAAAATTATTTTTCGAAACAACAAGATAATAATCCCCAAGTATTGTATTGAACCCATGAAATTAAACGCCCGCAGAATAAAGTAGGCCCGTATTAATCAAATTGAGTTTTACAAAAGTTAGTTTAATCCCACAGCCCTTTTATTGGACAATGAAGGCTCCGCAGATAAAACCAAATCTGATAATTTTCCCACCGAAAATTGCCTTTCCTTATCCAATTAAACTCGCTCCGAACACGATGGGGAAGGGTAGAAACCTATGGATGATAGGATTTTGTACCATGCTGTTATCACACGGTAATTTTAAACTGGGATTAAGCTGTTATTATTTTAACAAAAATATTTAATAAAGATTGAATCAAGTAATACATTGTTCTTATGTTGTAGATTTAAGCTATATTTTCAAGTATCCTTGAAGGCTCAATTTTTTACCTTGTAGTATTTAATGAAAGTATACGTACAAACATACATCTTCTTCCCCCTGTCCTAATCAGGTTGGGGACCGATCGCATCGGCGAGGAGCCTCCTGATGTCAATGTCCTGTCTTAAGTCAACGGCATCGGCCCATAGTAGGTCCAGCCTATCCTCGAATAGTTTCTGGATTTGCTTCTCCCACCTGTATATGGGTCGGCCCACTGAAAGTCTTCCATCTGGAATAGAACTCAGAATTTTTCTTGTGGGGGACATAATTCGAGGCGACCATTTTCCATAATTTTTCACTATTTTGTAATGGATCGCCTCGTTTCAAAACGCGCAATTTTTTTTCTTTTCAAATACTGTTTCGAGCGTACCGTATATCATTCATCATTACATAATATAGTTGAAAGTCAAAATAACTCGTACATACAGTCTAACATGTAATAGTAGACAAAGAATGAGAGCACTGAGCAGATGATTAAAAAAATCGTATCATCGAGATGGCTCATAGAAAAGCTCGACGTGCATATTTTCTACGCTAACCTAACGGTGCTCAGAAATAAGCGGCACGTTCCAAAATGAGATAATTCTGCGTCATATTCTAAGACAGTTTTATGTTCAAACCTTTTAAATTATTTAAAGCTTTGCGAGGAAGATAGTTACATGGTAAGGAGATTATCCGAATTTCTAAATGTATTTTTTTATCAAAATAACGATCTACTAGATGTTTGATAAAGGTAAAATATAATCAAATTCACAAATCAAAATAATAAATAAAAAAATAAAAAACGGTAATCGTGATGTTTTACGTTGCTTCTTTTAAAGAAACTGTCAATGCGAATTCGTCATAACATTCGAGTGTGAAACATTTCAAAGATGACGTGAGTAGCTTTATGTTGTCATAGTAATGACATTTTGTAGTTTCAAAATATTTAATATTTGCAAAATATAAAACAATAATATCATTATTATTTATGCTTTGTTTATTGGGAATAATTTAAGAATTGGACTTATACTTAAATTTATTTGATTATTAATGAATCCACTATTTGTGTTTTTGGCTTTCCTTATTTCTAAAGCTTCTAAGTTATCTAGTCGAATGCCTATTCCATTCTTATGCAGTAAACTAGTGCTTGTATTTTTATTGAATGTGTGGTCTGTTTCTAAGAGATGGTTGGAAAATTCTGAGAACCCATTATTATTAAGACATCTTAAGTGTTCTTTTGGCCCGTCACCTCTTTTTATAAATTTATAACACATGTGTATCTTAGTTCATAGTTTAGTTGTATACTGCCCTGAAGAAGATACGGTAGTAGCGAATCTCGGTCGGCAAAAGTATAAATAAAAGTGATGTTAATAAAGTTATTTTTTAAATTTATAATGTCACATTACCAAGTTACCGCTTCATATGAAAATATTAAAAAAAAATAAATTATTATCTACAATTTAGGTGTTTGAAAGGGAGAGTATGAAAAAAGTGTGCATTATATTTGTGAATGAAGAAATGAGATCTCTGAGACAAATGTATGTTAAAACAATATATGATCGTGTGAAAAATATTGAGATTGGTAAAGAATGAGATTAAAATTAAGAAAGGAACGTTAAGATGGTTTGGGGATGTAGAGCGAATGATCGAAGAAATGAGTGTAAGAAGTATATATGACGTGAGTGTGAACGCAATAAGAACCCGGGGAGGCCCGAGGAAGACATGGCACGATCAAGTGAATCAAATACTTTAGTCTGGCCATGTCAGAAGTCGGAATAATAGAAGAGAATGTATGAATGTGAATGAAGCAAGAAGTGTTTGCCAAGATCGAGTTGTTTGGCGAACGTTCCTTTCTGACTACCTTTGCGGGGCAACGGCGTGATGGTTAGTTAGATAATTACAATTAAATGCCAAGCTATACAAAATATTCATATAAAAGTTCCCATACAAACACATCAACTTTCCATGAACCGTATTTAAAGCTATTGCTTATCAACATGTTTCAAGATCAGAGAGAATTCGCGTATAATTTACAGTGAAATTATAACGCAATTAATGTCAAACAAACAGTTATAATATTACTTACTCTAATATGAAAGGGAAGATTCATAGATTCAATTACACCGTATGTATTTAAGGGCGTTAATTTAGCTCCCAGCCGAGCGAGGCTTGCCAGACTTCTAGCTGCTCGTAAGCTAAGGATGTTAATACGACGCTTTATTAAATAAATTCGAAATATCTCATGATTAATAACGTACGTTCTTGAGCGCGGAGATGCTATTATAAAAACGTGATTTATTTACAAGAATTTGAGAAAATTTCAATATTGCCCCGGTGAATCGAAAGATTCCTTGAAATGGCTTTAGCTCTGTTTGATGACCATATCTGAATAGTTAAGTACTTGTCGACCTTTCTCTCCTCCATGTTCTTCCTTTTCCGACTTCCTTCAGTCTCGCAACTAACCTTGAATAGGGATTCTATTGATCTACTGCCTTCGGATAGTTGGAGCAGTTGGGAGTCTTGTGCGGTATTTACTTAAAAAATATGCTAATCGGTGGAAAGGGTGTTCATGCTAATTTTTTGCTACTCATTCACGGATTTCGCAATATTTAAACGTGAATTGGGGAAATTTTGAAAACTTTCGAAATATGACCATAATTAAAATGTATTATGTTTATATATTGTACTGCGCCTTATTATTGCATTATCATGTACTCTTACTCTTCTATTTTCTAGATAATATATTTTGTAGTAATTATCGTGTACAACAAAACAGACTTTAACTATTTTACATTCTTGATGTATTTTATTTCTATACCTAGTTACCATTACTGTCGCTACATGGCGCTGCTCCCCAACTCAAATACGAGAAATCTTTCTTTATTGAGTTGGGTAGTTTTTGTTAAATAAATTTATACTTTTTTGATTAGCTTTTAAGACTATTAAATATTTTAAATGTATTTATATTAAAATTCTTTCAGTAAGATCAATTATGTGGTACAGAATTATATTTCAGCACATTAATGACAGAATATATAATAAAAATAGACTAAAGCACACTTACAATACTCGTCTCAATTTGAAAAAAGGATTAATGGTTCCTAAGCATACAAACAAATGTGGAAAAAGAACTTTAGATCACATGATTCCTAGCTGCTTAAATATGTCACCCGCTGAAATAAAAAATAAAAAATTATAAAAAAGAGAAAACAAAAAAAACTGTTAAAGCTAAACAATTAATGTGCTTTTTTTATTTGTTTTTTTTTAAAATATATTTTTGTAGAAATATTTTCAATTAAGATTCTTGAGAAATGTTTATGTTTTAAGTTTGTTACATATGTTTTAATTTTTATTTTATATAGACTTATATATATTTTGTAATCTTATCTGTAAATTTTGAGTTTGAATAACAGGCTCCCCTTAAACAAACTACAAACAAGTAGTTTGTCGGAACTTTTGACAATGTATTTTTTCTTTTGTTAAATGTAAATAAAAAAAATGGTCCCCAGTATGTTAAAATGAAAGTATTTATTTGATAGGCTATAAATAATGCATTCAAATACAGAAGCCGCCCTTAAAATCCTTGTAATAAAGCAGGCTCTTGGTTATAAATGAAACTATGTACTAAATCTGTAGATGTTTCCATTATTTGCGAGAGGGGGTTGTTGTGCGGATGGGGTGCGGGCTTAGCGTAAAGCCTCGCTCAACTCACAAGGGCCTGGTTGCCGAAGACACCTTCCACCTTCCACATCCGCCTTAATAGTCGCAGTTCATCATTATACCCTGCCGAATAAGGGAGATTTAGGAGGTCGCGCGAAGCCCCCGGCACCTTTAGTATCCGCGCTGAGCTTATGAATCAGGGATTACGTGTTAGACGGCTAAATAAACAACGCGCACACGTATTGCTTAGATTTTGGATTTGTACGTAAATTCTAAAAGATGTTTTATTAACTAAAATGTCGACAATCTGTTTAAGCGGGAAAAAACTGAAATGGCGAGCTCTAAAGTCATAATATTTAAATTTTGGTTACTTGAAGGGTCATTATCATGATTCGTAGAATCTCTGAAGGCTGACGCTAATCACATGTTTTTTTCGATTAACTGAACGATAAAGAAGAAAATTTATTTTATAATTCTGCAAAATTTCTAGATCGCTGAGCTCTGGCGTCATGAATATTTTTAATTCTTCGCTCTAAAATTTTCGAAAAATTCAACTCATATTTTAAGTTGTCAATGTCGTTTGCAGCATAAAACATGGGTCTTTGAAATATTCGCATAAAAGTTTGATAAAAGATCTCACATTTTTATTGTTTTTCACTTATGGTGAGAAGTTTGTATGTGCCTAACTTTCTTTTCAAAGTTTGTGTTCAGTTTCACAGTAAGATCATTTAATTTTGATCATAAACATTTTTTTAATATTATAATGTCTATCTATGTTTAACCATAATCAGTTCAATTCGGAATGTGATGCATCTTTATATTATTAATTACTCAGTGTGAATGTAACCGTAGAAAATTTATCACAAATAATGCCATTCATTGATCTTTCTATGCTTTTCGATAGTGTTTTTATTTAGTCTAGTTATTATCAACCATATTCGCCAAGATTTTATCGATATTTGTTTAGTACAAAAAAATCACATAATTATCACATACATATTTTTCATTCTATTGATCTACTCTCCATAAGTTTAGCTCTAGAAGCTCGCGGTTATTGGTGGAGTATTTACATACATAATCATAAAATGATAAAAACAATTCACCATGTAAATAATATTGAAAACTTATTATATAACTACAAACGTAAATCAACAGAACTATTTTAGAATAACCATAAAAAAATAAGCAAATAGTAAGTAAAGTTCAGGGAGTTAATTTGATTTTTGAATTGTTAATATTAATTATTGTTCACATTAATTATTCATATTATTTAATACATCTATAAAAGTCCAAGAATTACAATCTTGTGCCAAATCGAGCACTTCTTGGAGCAGACAGGAGCTGGTTAGCAAAGTTTCTTAAGAAATGTTTCGTTTCTGCATGGGGATCTTTTTCTCCTTAGAGCGAATTACACACAGAGTAGAATCAATTTCAACGCGTTATCAAAGTCCAAAAGATGTGCAAATTTAAAAAAAATTAAAAATTAAAGTATTTTTATTTGTTAAAGAAGATAATATTAACGAATCTTAAAAGAAACACGAAAAAAAACACAGAAAATAAAATGGTATCGGTCGCATCTAAATGATTACATATTACAATGAGATGAAAAGCTTCAATGACTTATTAAAATAAATTGAATAACAAATTTTATTTATGTTTTCGTAGGAAGCAATCACTTTATGGTTTGATATATTTTATCAATAAAACAAATACTTTATTTTGAACAGCAAATTTACTTTAAATACATCACCAAACGATTTCGCACATCCCAAGTTTTGTCAGGATAAAAATTATAACTAAACAGAAATACATAGAGTTAGCAGGTTTGTTCATAAGAAAAGGTGAATTTCGAATTTTTTCGAGAAGTATTTATTTATTCATCAATATCCATTTTCTCCCCTCCAAAGTAATCCCCCTCAGATATAATGCAATTATGCCAGCGCTTCTTCCAATCCTCGAAGAACTTCTCGAATGCGCTTTTCGGTATGGCCATCAGCTCGTTCTTCGATTTTGACTTTATCTCATCAACTCACTTTGTCTCTTCAGTTTCGGGAATAGGAAAAAGTCGCAGGGAGCCAAATCTGGTGAATACGGTGGTTGAGGTGGCGAACAAGCATTGATGTGTGAGCTGGTGCATTATCGTGATGCAAAATTCATGATTTGTTTTTCTAAAATTCCGATCGTTTGAGCCGTATTGCTTCAAGCAAACGTTGCATAACTTCCTTATAGTATTCCTTATTAACCGTACAACCTATTGACAAGAACTCATGATGCACTACGTCATTGTAATCGAAGAAAACAGTGAGCAAAACCTTCACATTTGATCGAACTTGGCGTGCTTTTTCGGTCTTGGCTCTTCTGGCCGCTTTCATTGGGATGATTGGGCCTTGGTTTCAACGTCATAACCATATACCCACGTTTCATCACCAGTTATGACCCTTTTGAACAAATCTGGATCGTCGTTGACGTCATTCAACAACTCCTGAGCGATAGTAATGCGACGTTGCTTTTGCTCAAAATTTAGCAATTTCGGAACAAACTTCTCTGCCACACGTTTCATGCCCAAAACATCCGAGAAAATTGCATGGTATGAGCCGATTGATATTCCAACATCCTCTGCAACTTCCCTAATAGTGATTCGACGATTTTCCAAAACCACTTTCTTCACTGTTTCGATGTTTTCTTCGTTTGTTGACGTTGTTTCAACTCCAGGACGCTCATCGTCATTAACATCTTCTCGGCCTTCTGTAAAGCGCTTGTACCACTTATAAACAGTTTTTTGAGACAAAGTAGACTTGCCGAATGCCACAGTCAACATTTTAAGTGCGTTGGAGCACTTTATTTCATTTTTAACGCAAAATTTAATACATATTCTTTGATCCCTTTTTTTCAAAAGTAAAAAATCGAAGAACACACAAAAACGTGACTAACCTTTCCAGTTGACAAAAACAAACCACTAATCCAAAATGGCTGATAACGCTTACATATGATAAACATATGTGTACCAAAATAACAAAAAAAAAATCGATAATCCAATGTTCACAGCCCGCGAAAATTCAAAATTCACCTTTTCTTTTGAACAAACTCTTGACGGCCTCCGTGGTCGAGGAGTAAGGCTCTCGACTACGAATCCAAAGTTCGCGGGCTCGTATATGTGGTAGGTCAGATATACAAAACTTAATTTAAGCTCTTCGATTATTTCGTTTTATATTTTGTCCCGCTCTTATTCAATTTTGTATATCTTACTTATATATATGCTTACTCAATGTATTATTGTTCAGTTTTAAAATTTACCTTCACGAAGCTTGGGTTAAGCGATACCGTTTGGTGATGTATCTTCTTCTTATATATGTACAAATCAATGTAAGTTTATTTGTCCTCGATTTTCTCGAAAATCACTCGACCGGTTTCGCTGAAAATATCTCAGTTTGTTTTTATTTTTAGTGCCGGGAAGGTTTAGAGAGTAGTTTGAATGAAATCCAACATTTAAAACTGTTGCTATAACGTCTTAAAATTAGTACGAAACACATTGAACCCGCCATGTTTTATTTAGGTTAGCCCATAGATATAACACTATGGTTATCCACAGTTTACATATTGAAAAGAATAAGGTTTTTTTGAGTAGAATATTTTCGAAATGGAAAACACGAGTAGGTACCTACTAAGATCCTTATGATTTAGATATATTTAAAAAAAATAAACTTTTGGAATAAAATAAAATATTCAAATGAATGTTTCTTTACTTGGAGATAGTTACTTTCGCTGTCAAATCAATTATGGCACCCTAATGACAAGCAAGAATTCACAACCTAATAACTTTATTCCAAATCCCGAGCAAGGCCGGGTACATATCAGCTAGTTTAAATTAAATTGGTGGTTCAAAACATAGTGTTCGTTTTTATTTAATATTTTTATTTAATAAAAATTCGGTTTATTTATAAAAACAAATTCTGGTTGCATTTTTCCATGCTGATAGAGACAGATATTTCACACATAACGAAATTTCTCCGATTTTCGATCATAAAAAAGTTTAAAGCTTCTACGAGAATGTAAAAATAAAAAAATAAAATAAAAAAACATAATTTAAACATCGCACTTTGCATTATTTGAATCAAGTACATTACCACCCTTTCCATTATCCTCCTCTAAACTAAGGCTGCAGAATAAAGCTAAGCACCAGCAGAAGCACCCTTAAAAATCACCTGTCATAGCCTGAATAAAAGATAGCCTTTTCATTAAACACCGTCATTATGAAGCCCCCGTCTCGGTGCACCAGGCGGGGATGGGGAAGGTGCGTTAACTTTACATAAGTTTGCACAATAAAGTACGGTACCTACTGAAACCTAGATTCATTTATTGTGGGAGATCTGAGAACGGAAGAAAATAGTGAATTAATGAAGTGTAAAATGGCTAGGTACTGTGTTATCAAATACATCGACACCAATAAGCTGTACATGCATAAAAAATCTAAACCCTTCTTTTGGAGATTCACGACGCAGAGAATTTTCTTATTTTGTAAATTAGTTTCGAGTAGTAAAAATTTTTCATTTATTATAAATCATGCAAAAATAAATTGTATGATTATTTTTTTGATTTTATTAAGATGTCTTATAATAAATTACAGATGTTTATGCTGGATTTAAGCAATGTAGTTTAGTTTAATTTTTTTTTGTGATGCCAAAAAATTATTATTGAAGGAGACGGGAATACGATGGTTACCTGTATCGAACTTTTCAGATCTGGTCACTGAAAATAGCTATGGCAAACTATAGCCATTTCCGTTTCACAAAAGTGATCTAAACACGACTAATAATAGACCTTTAACCTGAAATGAGACTCAAATATAGGAACTGTGTATACAAAATAATTATTACACATATGAGAAAATACAAGAAATGTAAAAAAATAAATGCTACTCCTTTCAAAAATGGACTAAGCGAAAACGTAGATAAGGTTAATTTTACTTTAGTTTTAGTGACTATCCAAAAATTCTACATGTTTAAGTTTAAATAGGCCTTGAGGAAAAGATCCTCGGGGCTTCCTGTGTGTAAATCAATGAAAACATTGTTAATACCAATAGAATTAGAAACTATATACACGTTTTAACGGTATGTGAAGTTTGTTGTGTATTAGTGTCTTAATACTTACCGAGTGTCTCTCGTTAAAGGTTGTCGCGGAGATTAAAAGAAAAGAACGGTCACCATTTAATAAATACATTTCTCAACGCGTACAAATTATAATTCAGAAGGTTAATTCAAAAGCGAGAAGTGATGTAAATGCAATTAGCAAGTCAGTAGGATGTACTACTGTACGACCGATTCATTGAGGGCAGGAAAGCGAATGAATCGTGAGCTCTGTGAATAACACATCGTTTGTAGGGATACCATATGTAAAAAAGAATATGATACTAATAAATTTATGGCTATTAAGTTGCTTGCATATTACAACGTTATAGAGCTCACAAAGTAGCAAGCAAAAGATACGGCAATTGCCGTATTTTGATTTAGTAATAAACCGGTATTAAATTGTTACGCGTCGCGTGAGATCGTCTGCTGTATCTTACCAAATTGCTCAAAATATACTAATATACGAAAAATAAACAAGGTAAACACCAACAACATTTCATTTGTAAATAAACGCAAATTACCTAATATTATACATAATATATGAATTCTAATCGGGAAACAACCAATGACATTACACACAATGAAACAAGAAATAAATATTATTATATTGTTTCCATTGATAAATGTTACAAACAAAAACATTTATTAGAAGGTTTTTAAAATTTTCTCAAAGTTGTTTGAAGAGAGATAAAAAAAAACAAAAGAATATCAACAATTTCAAATAAAATATTCCATATTTTGAATTCTGTAAGAATGTGAATAATATGAAGTACCTACCTAAAATAGTTCTATAAAATAATATTCACGTTTTTTAACACCTACAAAACAAAAGAAAGATATTTAAAACCTTTGAATGGCAACAAAATGCGTATGGCTTAGAATTGTAGATACTAATTAATTTGGATCTACAAAATGGCATTACTATGGTAACCACGATACTGACTTTGTTTTAACTACTATAATAAAAACATTATTTAACTTTAACAAAAACGTTATTTAATTTGATTTACATTAAAAATAAATACATGGAGTTCTACGAATTCAAAACAAGACAATTTATTACTTTTTGTTTTTGTTTAATTCATAATTTACATCTGTGAATTTAATTTAATTTAAATAACATGTAATACATGGTTATTTCGATAAACAAAAAAATCGCCTTATCTTGCAAAGCGTGAAAAGCTAAATAACAAAAAAAATTACTCCTAAAATGATCTTAGAATATGATGTGGAATCATCTCCTTTCGAATAGTACCACTTATTTATGAAGACCGTTTAGTTAAAGTTAAAAAGATACACTTGGACCATTGTATTTTTTTTAAGTTACTTTAATTTTCCTATTAGCCATCTTTGTGTTTCTCGTACGGAATAATAAAAATGTTTAGACACATCCTCCAAAAGCCTTCCATCCTTGCCGATCCCTTACACTTAGCTAAGACCAGAAGGGTATCCCAAGTAATAACAAGTCAACCGGTGGGGAAGATTAAACGAGTAACTCGGGCTATTATGATTGTCCCTTTCTTGTGCAGATTAACCCTCTGGCTTTTGGCTTTCCACCCTCAGCCTTTCAGCGTGGGAGGGAGATGTATAGAGGATTATACAGGCTTCCTTACAACACAAGGTACTCAATTGCTCTTGATCCAAGTGCAGGCTTGATGTTTGATTAGCACAATTCATTTAAAATGCACCCTTTAAGTAAGTAATAGTAAGTTTAAATATAATCTCTATTTTATTGAATAAATTTGAATAACCCATGAAATATATGTATTAATAAATATTTACTACTGTTGTACGGGACGTGTAGGATCCTCACAAGAAAAACAATGTAAATATTTAGCACGCACGATTTTTGTGATTTGCGAATCCCCTTGAGAAAGGCATTTAGTAGTTTCTCAATGGAGATATTGTCGCTCCGAGCGTACTCGACTTATGACACCAGCCAGTATGGTCGGTCGCTTAGGTAGCGGGTGGTGACGTCAGCGGTTCCTAGCTAAAGAAGACTGTTCTTGTCTGGTAGCGGTAGGTCGAGGTATCCAAGGGAGGAGATGTTGTTTATTCTGGGGTTGAAGTTAAAAGATAGCACATACCGCTGTGCGCACGCTATTTATGGCGCGCTTGGCACGGCCGATCATTATGTGCTGGTATTGCACGTATTGTGCAAAGCCGGTATTGCACAACAAATGCAATTCCGGTTCTCGGCTTGGTTATTGCACATATTATGCAACAATTTATATTTGGTTATAAAGAAATTTGTTTTAGCTGTTTAAATTAATACACTCTGTAGACACGTTCGATACAACTGTGCCATGTACCTATATATCTCTTACTTAGCACTGCACAGTGAATGTTATAATGAATTGTGCGCTCATCTATTATTGAAATCATCGCCACAACCATATTCAAAATGTATCATTACTTAAATAATTAAGTGATGTTTTGTATTTCTATTAAGGCAAAACAACTAAACAAGGTTTTCTTTTCGTAGAAATAATTTTCAGAAAAAAATAAAGGTGATTAAATTACATTGATTTCAAAAAGAATTATTTTTTAAGCAATATTTAGTCAATATGTAATATTGTGTTCATGCATGGTTTATTGTTACGTGACACGAGAGTCCCAACTTCTTAGAGCCAGTGGGACCATAGCAACCCTTATCGGGATATGTTTTAAGGTTTAAGGGGCTGGTGAGAAGGAAGAGAAAGGTTGGGCTTAATTTTCATATCTTGCTGTCCAACCGTGTTGAAATGACCTTGCTATTCAGATCAGTTAACTTTAATTCCATTCAGAGGGCCCCGGGGAAAATAATTATCTGTCATCTTTGGGGATGCTGCGTGGAGGATTTTTTTAGGAAAAAAAGTTCTGGAATGAAAATGGTATGACAGGTGGGTAGAAATCTGGAAGTCAGTATGTACAGGAGTGACAGACGTACGAATCCACCACTCCCACTGCAGTGCAAGGCAATGGGTCTAGAGAGTTCGACTGGAGAGGTCAAAGAGTCTCCCTATATCCGCCTCTTCCAATCCGGAGTTGATGGATAGACGCATCCGCCGTAAATTCCTGAAAAAACCTCACCTAATGAACCCGGGCACCCCTGCTAAGTCACTAAATGTAACGAACTAATTAAGGTGACCTATGACCGAAGTGTTGGTGAATGAATCCCGGGACGGCGGTAGCCATACCCGCCTCCCAAATTGTGAAAATGAAATACGGCTATTGCCATTTCAATCAAATTTTCGATTCTAAATTACCGCCCTTCACCAGACCGATTCTGGGAGTATTTATTAGTCTGTAGATTCTGTGGACAATTTCAATATCGACATAGTATTTATTAAATGGAACAACACAATTGAAAATATTAATTATGTAAGTTTGATGAATCAATTTCATCTGATTACGCTGTCTGCCATGAGAGTTATGCCAGACCTAGTTGTATTATATAGAATTATTAACAAACTAATTGGCAGCCCATCCATCCTCGCCACTATTAAATTAAATGAACAGACAGGGAACACAAAACAAACTGTAACATTTTTCTGCAACACGACAATAACCATCCTTTCTACAACCATCAGTCTCATTCATTAATTAACCAATATAATGCATGATCTGGTTTGGAGGTGTTGTTGATGTATTTGCTGACTCCATTTATACATTAAAGCGTTATCCATACCAGTGCTTTGATGAATCCTACAATATGTAGCTCTGTTGCTTGGATAATGCAGCATTCACAATTAATTATTTTAAAAATAATATATAGTATATTTGCGCACGTTCCAGAGTGGAAGATACTCTCAGTATCGCCCTGGTGAAAGACCACCATTCAGAATTGAAACGTTGCTTGAAATGGCTTTAAGCCGTGTTTGGTGACCAGATCTGAATAGCCAGGTATTTCCCCTTTTCCCCACCTTCCTCTCTCCCCTTCTCCTTCCCCTCCCCAATACCTTCAGCCTCACAACATTCCCCAATTGGGAATGCCATAGTCTCACTGGCTCCAGACGGTTGGGAGCAGTTTGGGACTCTTGTGCGGTATTCATATAAAAATAAAAAATAATAATAAATTGTTTTGGTTTTCCATTTTATGTCACTGTGACACGTTTGAAAAAGATTGTTCATTACTTTATAGTGTAGAATCTTGTTTTATACCTCTTTATATTATGTTCTAAAATCCATGTAAAAGACCAGATAGGCCTATAATCAAATAAATAAATACAGTAATATATACAGTCAATGACATTACAACTAATATCATTGCTTTCAGTCGTACTTAATACTTTTTACTGAGTCATCTGTGACGAACAAATATAATGAAATATCTTACCGTCATTAAAATGTTCCAGAAATAGATATTTCGTTTATCAAAAGGTTTTGAAAAAATCCATTTCCATTTGCTTACTTAGACAGAGATATTGCTCGATTTATTTATTTGTCTTTTTAAGATAATAGAGTAATTCACATCGACTCTCATAAATCCGTTTCTAAATAACTTCGTATTTTTATAATAAAGGAAAGTTGAAACAGAAATATAATTCAAATATCTAATTATCGTTTTGTTTTTCTGCTTGTTGTATTTGTGGTTTATCTTTTCAATCAGTGGGTGATTCCACCACGATCACGCACTTGTATGTAAAGAGGGGGAAGGTGAAGGGGATGCTCGGGACAAAACTAGATTAAAATAAACTGGCTCCAGTTCACGGGGTGGGTTCTGATTTAGAGGTGGTGCTAAATTTCGTCTGATAGGAAAAGGGGGTTTTTAAACAGAAAGTAAAAAACATTTTTGCTAAACGTTCTACCGTTTTTCACTTTTTGATTTTGAATCCAATGCTTGGTTTGTTTTTATGTGAAAACCGCCCAAAACTCTCAAATGCTCCCGCCAACACGCCAGTGGGTCGACTAGCATTTCCGATTTGGGTGTGTTGTGAAACTGAATGGAGAAGAGAAGGTAAGTAGGAAAAAGGTTTGTAAGTACCTGGCTATTCAGATCTTGTCATCATACACGTTTCGATTCTGATTTGTGGTCTTTCACCAGGGTAATACTAGCGAGTATATTTAATTCTAACAACTACACTTGGAGTCGGTATCAAATATTTATGGTTATAAATAATTTCTTATGCATTTATACATAATGATTTTTTTCACGTGAATCCACGTGACAGCATATTTTATTTTATTTTTAGTTTAGAAACCAAGAAATATTCATTTGGGAATCTTATTTCAATCCAAACATTTATTTTTTCAAAATATAGTTAAATAATAGAGATCTTAAGTAGGTACCTACTTGTGTTTTCTATTTTGAAAATATTCTACCCAAACAAATCATCTTCTTTTGAATATGCTATCTTTGGCCAACCGGAGTGGTATATCTATGGGCTAACCTCAATAAAACAATGTGGATTCAATGTTTTTCATTCTAATTTTAAAACGTTATAGCAACAGTTTTACATATTGTATTTCATTCAATAATAATAATAATTGTATTACTTCTATAGCGCCGTTTCTGTCCTTTTGTCCGGTTTCATCTTTCATTTAGGTTATGTTAATATTATTTTCTTCAATTTATTTTTACTGCTTACCAGGAGAAATAGTCAGACTAAAAATTCTCATAGCTCAGTGTCTAGAAGCAATTACTCGTTGGATGACCTCAAATAGATTGAAGCTGAATCCGTCAAAGACTGAGTTTCTCTGGACCGCCACAAGCAGACGCCCGCGTAACATTGACATGTCCCCAATAAATATTTCAGGACGTGACATTACTCCGAAGACGTGTGTTAAATTACTCAGTGTCAATCTGGATTCAGACTTTTCCCTTAAAAGTCAAGTAAACAGAACTGTCGGTACAGGGTTCTTTCAATTGAGGCAAATCAAAGCAGTACAGAGAAACCTGCCAACAGAGGAAACTTAACTGCTTGTCAATTCGTACGTTATGTTACGTCTAGATTGCTGCAACGGAATATATGCAAGTCTCCCCAAATACCAAATTAACAAATTGCAATAAGTATTCAACGCTGCAGCAAGATTCATCACCGGCGTATCTAAATATTCTCACATTTCAGAGCATCTCAAAATTCTCCACTAGCTCAAATGTCCTGAAAGAATCCAGTTCAAGCTCTGCTGGATGGTATTTAAGTCCCTCAACGGAATGGCTCCGGCTTACTTATCGGAACTGTGTATTCCTGATAATACAAATTCCCGGAAGTCCATCCTTAGGTCAGCAGCGTCATAAGCTATCGGGAAGTTGAAGGAACCAAAGCGCACACCTAATACTAAGTTCAGTGATCGTTCTTTTGGAGTATCAGGACCTATATCCCGGAATGAACCGCCGCTCGACTTAAGAATTATCAAAAACTGAAAAAAAGACAGAATTCAGAATTAAACTTAAAACTCATCTTTTCAGACAATCGTATCCATAAATTGAAGAAGTGCACCCGTAAATTGCTTAGCTAGGCTAGCCGGTTAGTGCTTACCTAAAGTCACTAAATAGAAAACGTTTAAAAATTCACGCATCGGTTCGCAAATGCGTCCACAGCCCGCAACACTGTAAATAACCAAAAGTGTAAAAATAAATAAAAAATGTTAATATCTATTAAAAGCTTCTAACGCTTTTTAAGGTCATTTTATAAAAATTTTCCAACCCTAAAATTATAAATATTTCAATAAATACCAACTCTTCTTGTGCCACCAATCTTCTAATAAATGTAACATCAATAGAAAGGGAAGATAAAATAGCAACTTTAAAACTATTGTCTCTATACATACATTTTCTAATAAAACTGTATTCATCTGAAGCGACCTGCCAGATAAGTATGTTTTTCTGTGTATGTTTGTACATAATTAGATAAAGAATAGGAAGTAATATTTGTACAGCGCCCTTGAGGTGATTCTTCACAAAAACGGTGCTATACAAAACATCAAATTATTATTATTATTATAAATTCGAAATTTTAGAAATTACGAAGTATTAATTATAGTCAATTAAATATTATTAATACTCAAATATAAAAACATAGCTTTCTCTTAAATTTATTTTAATATTAATAACTATATTTAGAATATTATTAAAATTAGTCTGAATAATAATAACTATTATTTTGTTTTATGCACTGCTATTTTATTGTTTTTATTTATAAACCACTTCATACTTTTGAACGAGTGGGCGGTGCATGTGTCGTATAGCGCCAACCCGAGCACTGCTCGCGTGTTTCGACTTGTTTGCGTTACATAAGATAAACAAACGAACTGAGCTCGCCAGTTGCTACTTGATGCTCGTAGAGGTTTACGCAAATCGTTTCTCCTGCTTTTCCTTATGATGTTTGTTTTATTTTTTATTTATTATTATTATTATAGTTATACTTGCTTCGTTTTTTTTACTATTATAGTTAGACTTGTTTTTTTTATATAAGGTTAATTTTTTATACATTTTAATTGCTTCTTTCATTTTAACTGAACAACTTTTAAATTATGTAAACTTAAAAAAAAACTTCTAACTATTTTCGTGAAAAAAAAACCCGAGCATGAAGCGGTTTAATAAAAAAATTGTATTATTATTTAATGTTTCATAATATTTTTTTTTTTTTTTCAATTATTTTATCATTATTAATTAATTACTAACTTACTTTCATCACTTACTGATAATTTTTGTTTATTTTTGTAATGTGTCTATTTATTTATTATTTGTCCATACTTGGAAATATTTTTGATTATATTTTTTGTACTGATGAGGAGCTTTTATTTATACTAAAAACAGTGGTAATGGCAAAATATTTCAATAATTAATATCAAAATGTACTGTTCAGATATAATAAAAGGTTGTTTTTGGCTGGAAAACGTTAGAAATATTTAATTATATTCGAATTAAAAATAATGGCAAGAACCTTGGGGTCTTTTTCGTATAACTCAAGCCCAACGTTAGAACATAGTAGTTAAATCGTTCGGAGAGATTTATTTTGATTTCATTCGTTAAGTTTCTAATGAACATTCCCGCTATTTGGACAAAACCTTGAAGGTTTTAATGTTTTGGGACCTGATAAACCGAGATAAAAAGAATTTATCGTCGGGACAAGATTAATTAAATCTGAACAAATCACCTCCGAGCTAAGTACTAGAACTAATTGATAAACTGAGAGGGTTTTAAATGTCCTATATTCCGTCCAACTTAATGTATTAACATAAGACAAAATAACACAAAACAAAGGGACGACGAGGAACAAGTTTCAATTGCCTTAAATGAGGGTTTAAACCTCTGAAAGCAGTTTGTAAATCAAACTTTGTGAATATTATTTTATTAGCAGATTGGCAAAGTTTCTACTGAAACCCCGACCATAACAATTTAAACAATGAAGGTACTAAATTTAAGGAACTTTACAAATTTTTTAAAACAAAACTATTAATACAATCAACTCAACTTATTGCATAGACCGACAGAAAAATCTGCATATTTTATTTATTCACTTATTTTAATTTTACAAACAAGCAGTATATGATAAAAATAATACTTGTATGATTTGTATAGCACCGCTTTTGTGAAAAATACTTTAAGGGCGCTGTACAAATATAACTTCCCATTCTTTATTTAATTATGTACAAACAAATACAGAAAAACATGCTTTCCTGATAGGTCGCTTCAGATGAACAGTCTTACTAGAAAATTATGAAAATTTAGGCTTAGAGATGATACGAGTATTATTTTTAAATTTCCTATTTTATCCTCCTTTTCTAATGATGTTAGATTTATTAGAAGTTTGGTGGCACAAGCAGATATTTATTAATTTGGTATTTATTTGAAATACTTGTAATTTTTAGGACTGGGGAATATTTATAAAATGACCTTAAAAAGACATGAAAGATGTTTTTAATAGATATTAAATGATTGGTGTACAATTTACGGGGTTTTAACGAATTACTACAGAGATAGGCATCAATGACATGTCTCTATGGAATACTGATGAGTAATTATATATACTTTAACGGGCGGGGTTAGTACATGCTAAGGATAAAACGCTGTATGAAAAATGTATATGGTATATATGTATATATGTGTGGGTGTGAATTATAGTATGTATACCTATAAGTCTGAATAGCGCTATCTAGCTGAAAGTTATGATTAAGTATGGAGTAATATTTTTCTTGTCAATTTTTACTTATATTCGAATCTTATTTAATATTTTGTTAAAGTAGTAGAGACACGTACAAAATTCGTAAACATTAAAGTCTTAATATAACCTTAAAATATTTACGTATTTTGTAATAATTTATTTTCTTCGGGTAATTAATTCGATAAATGTTTTCTTAGTTCCGTACATCAAAGATTTTTAATTTTGTGAACTACGTTATTTGTCTCATGCTTGTGTCTGTGCTGAAAATTTTAATTTTTCTACAAAAGTTAGGTTAAAAGGTTAGTTTATTACTCACTCAAAATATGAAAATGATCTCTAGTTTACTACTAGTTGTAATAAGCAGAAATAATGTGCATGAAGTACATAACACAGTTATATTTACCTATATTAATGTTCTGTCACAAAGGTTCGAGACATAAATTTAAAACCATTTTCATGTATTTATTCCAGTGTCCTTTGATTAGTTATATACGCCCTTCCTTAGTTACAGAGCAGATAACCCCAGCTCCCTTATGAGAGCAAATATTGAAAAATAAAACATTTTTGTCATAGCAAACATAATAATTTAGCTTCCAAACGATTCTAAAGTCCTTAAAAAAGCTCTCGGCGCGCGGTGTTCAGAGAAACACAAACAAAGATCGGATCCCCCGAGAGGAAAAACTGTTTGAAAAACCAATTATCTTCCCGCGCCAAGGGGCTCCGAAAGTCCTTTTATGTTCGTAGGTCCAATATATATCGGGGGATGGAACTAAAAAGTGTTTTTGTTTAATCCACAAATTTGAATTTATATTGGATTGGCTGTTTGCAATGAGAACGCGGTAAAAACGGGACAAAGCGTTTAATACGTGAGAAGTCATCGGCGCTTGCGAGAGGGCTTAAATTACCTCGAGCCGATGTGAAGGGTGCTTTACATAATTTGTTTGTTTTACGACGTGACCTTTAAATCTATTCAGACCTTTTATCTTATTTTACTTTGCATTCTTAGCCGCAGGACGGAATACGTAAGGGCCATATCATTTCCAAGGTCTTTTATGACGGTTCAGCTGGAATGTTGGGACGCCGGGCTTTGGCCGTTGGTCTGACAACGAATACATTCAATTCTGCAAGACGGTCAAAAAATTGACAAGGCGAGTCGTAAAGATAGGGTTTTTACTTTGGGGTGTTTACTTAAAGGGCTTCCGTGGAGTATTAACTTGATTTACGTATTAGCCTTTTAGTTGATATGATGTGGGTTTCAGTATTGAATTATATTACGAAATATTAATAATATGCGATGCAAAAGAAAAGTTAATTCATTATTTTATTATTATTTTGTATTAACTGAATTCCACAGGTAGGAAGTAGAGTTACCGTCGAGAGTGGATATTAAGTCATCTTGCACAAACTCCAATTAAAAGTAAAAATAAAATAAACGAGAGAAGAGCTAATTGGATCTCAATATAAAAAAAGACTGCTATACAATCTGTTAACATTATTCACATTTAAACTTTTAAAAACCAATATCCAAATATTTAATAAATTAAATTAGAAAGCAAATAAAAATCGAAGTTATAAAAAACTATCAAAGAACATTTCAAAACAGTATTGTAAATAAATACATATATTTTAATTTAAGACATTTTACAAAAAAATATAACGCAAAATGTCCAGATAAACTACCTTTTTGTAGTTTGTCTGGCGGGAGTTTGTTATTCAAAACTTTATCCTAAATTTACAGTGAAGGTTACAAAACATATATATCTATATAAAATAAAAACATATATATCTACATAAAATAAAAACACATGTAACAAACTAAATGCATAAGTATTTCTTAAGACTATAAAATACTCACTATAAAAGACTCAAAAATATTTCTACCAAAATATTAAAAAAAGTAAAAATAAAATCATAAATGACAACAATAAATCGTGCTTAAAATAATATTTCCTTATATTTATTAACTGTTTAGTTTTAACGGCCTCCATGGTTGAGGGGTAAGGCTCTCGACTACGAATCCGAAGGTCGCGGGTTCAAATCCCGGCGTGCGCAAGTAATTTAGATTTAATTAATTTGTGTTGTTTCACAATTAATTGATTTAAAAATAATATATAGTATATTTGCGCACGTTCCAGAGTGGAAGATACTCTTAGTATCGCCCTGGTGAAAGACCACCATTCAGAATTTAAACGTTGCTTGAAATGGATTTTAGCCGTGTTTGGTGACCAGATCTGAATAGCCATTTCCCCTTATCCCCACCTTCAGCCTCACAACATTCCCCAATTGGGAATGCCATAGTCTCACTGGCTCCAGACGGTTGGGAGCAGTTTGGGACTCTTGTGCGGTATTCATATAAAAAATAAAAAAATGCAGTTTTTTTATTATTATTTTAGCGGGTAACATATTTAAACAGCTAGGAATCATGTTATCTAAATTTCTTTTTCCATATTTGTTTGTATGCTTAGGAACTATAAATCCTTCATTAAAATTAAGACGACTATTGTAAGGATGCTCTAGTCTGTTTGTATTATATATAGGGTTATTAATGTGCTGGAATATAATTTTGTACTACAGAATTGATCTAACTGAAAGAAGTTTGAGACTGTGAGAAAAGTATGGAATATTATACCTTTGTTCGAATAAACTTTTATGAGCTAATAATTTAACAAATGAATTTTAGACTGATTGAACATGATTGGTGTTTGTTTCACAGGAAAGTCTCCACGATATAATTCCATATGTCATAATAGACTCCGCTGATGATAAATTAATTATTCGAAGTACACAGATTTTGATAAAGAATTTTAATATAAATGATCTAATAACAATTGTTCTGACTCGTACACAAACCTTATTTATTTGTAAATCCCACTTCAACAATCAATAATGACAATACAAGTTCAACATTTTCACATGTACACGAGGCAGGAATGCTATCGTGTAAACAATCTGAAATATGTGTTTTATTTCAGGTGTAATTGCTTTGCATTGGGGGATCTTATGGGCATCAATTTTTTATTTGTTTTGCATTTATAATTAATCGAAAGTCATGAGACCATTTTCAAAAATTGCAAACATGTATGGACCTTGATACTAATAGTCACCTACCTCAGAACAGGTTTCACCTAGTGAGGTGTATAATGTAAACCATATTTATTTATTTATTCACGCCTAGAAGGCTTTTACATGTTGATACATTTATCACATAGTTTTACAAGGGAATACAATAATGTACACATAAAATAATAAATAGGTGTAAAAGAAGTGAGAAGGTAGATACTATTTAAGTAGCTAGTTTCAGCGCAAATATAAGTACAATACAAGTTACATCATTATGTAACTTGTATTGTACTTATATTTTAACATGCCGTGTTGTATGAAACGTCCTTTCAATAAACGTCGATTTATCGACACTGAAACTGAACTGAAGATAAAATGTAATAAACATACCATATTAGTACAACTATCGTACATAGGCAAACCATTTTCTAAAAAAAATCACCTGAAAAGTGTTTAATCGTAACATTGGACCTAACCTTGTAAATATCGCAGACAATGAGATCTGTCTCTTTGTCTAGAAACAAGTTATCTGTCAAGTCAGAATAAATATTGTTTTTTACAAGGTTTATTTACTACTTGGAATTTCCTGTTTTAAATGATAAAACGGTCTCTACGGCGATAATTTCAACAATAAATATAATTGACATCATGATTGATTGACAATTAAATAACTAAACAAATAATTTTAAAAACATCAGATGCTCAAATAAGGTATTTCGGAGGAAATGTGATATAATGTAAATTTTTTTATTAATTTCTATAGAATTTAGAAATTTTAATGTATTATAAGAAATACATGCATATTATAGATTTCTGTGCTGAGGCAGGTTGTGAAAAAGGGGGTTCCAGCGACTTTTATATATTAACTTGAAGATTTGGGTAGGGTATTTTCAGTAACTTCTGTGACGTGTTTTAAGAATACTAGTCAGTTCTTTTTCTGATAATTTCTTATGACAAATTTTGCTGGATTGAATGCAATTATTCATTGAATGACTTTATTTAACACTAAGTGGGAGTTTGTTATAATTTTAGAGCTAAAAATTCAGATATTCTTTTCCCAAAAGTAGTATTTCAATTAGGTACATTTAGCTTTTCTAGTTGCTTTGCTCTGGTATTATGATTATGAGGAATGATAGTAATTTTTTTTCCTTTTTGAGATGATGAACCGGAATATTTTTGGAAAAGATTTTTTTTAAACTTGGAACGTCGTATTATATGCAATCAAATAAAAACATATTTAGAGCAGCTGGATAAATAAAGTATCTATCCGGAATGTCCAATTAATCCTGAGAATAATTTTGCCATGTTCACTTCAAGTACTTGGTTCATCGAAACAAATTTACTTGATTTGAAGTTTTACGATTCTATTTATTGTAAAAAAATAATCTTAAAAAATTACTTTAAAAAATAAACCTTAAGAAAATATTTTAAGAATTTCATTAAAATAACTAACGTACATGGATACACCTATAATATAACTCCTTTAGTTTATCTTTTCAGTGTCATGTCCACATACTGAGGAAAGAGTTCACCATAGCCAAAGGTAATTGCCTTTTTAAAAACGAAAAAGGAAAACACCCTCGGTTTACGAATAGTTTGAAAATATTTGAAAATACCACCACAGTACGTAGAAGATGTTGCTTGTGTCATAATGGAGAATTTAGCCAGAGAGGAATTGACGCCTTGGGGGTGCCAGACGGGATGCTAACTCGGAGACTAACCGGTCAAATGTTACTTAAATGAAGTAAATTAAGTTCAATAAAGTTATATGTTATCTCCTTTATGCCGGCCAATCACAAGTGATTGGGATCAGTTCCTTCCAGAGCCCTTACCACTCACGCACCCTAGCTGGACCTTAGGGAGCATTTACCTAAACCCAAAGTCATACTCAGCCAGTACCTACTTCTCCCCATTCAACGGTTTACCTGTGCAAATTGTAATATGCATACCTTTTGGCTCTGTTAGTAGCGCTACGTAGTGAGGGGAGACTTTGACACTCGCGGGGTTAATTTGATGAACTCAACTTGAACATTTTTTGACATTTATTTGTAATAATTGTTAAAAAATTCGACAGATGTCACTCCACCAATTATTATTGAAGTACAGCTCAACTTTAAAATACTACTGGAATATATGACGCCCCACTCTTCGCTTAGTTTGTATCTAAGTGATAACTTTTGAATTTACCGGAATTTATCTAGATTGAATTTTAATTAAATGTGTCTACACCAATTTAATTAAAAAATGTGATTACGAATCGTTAAAATCATCGAATTATCATCAAAAGTCCGAAATGGAATTTAATAGAAAAACTTATAAATGTCTCTAACAGAAATAATTATATTCTGATATATTTGTAAAATAGCTAGTCATATAGAACCCTTTTAAAAACTTCCATTCTTCCAATATTCCAGAAGTAACAGGTGATGTACGGGATGAGGTCATGGAGGAAATCTACAAAGCTAACATTGAATATCCTGAAAACAGAATACTTACTTTTAGCCTCACTAACATTTAAAATTCAAAGCTATTTTGATTTTGATATGATTGGTATACAGAGTTCCTAAACTAAAAGTTTTCTGACTCTAGCATAATTACAAATATATATTTAATGATTCTTTACTTTTGAATTTTCGTTGGTGGTGAGTGGATGACTTAAGGGGAGGTTCTCATCTAGAGGTCAAAAAACACGGCGATTTTCTTGATTTTTTTTTTCATAGAAGGAACTAAATTAAAAACTTGAAATGGTTATTTATCGACTCTTAAAGTGCAGGAAAATATTTTTTTTGGTGCATAAAGGTGTCATGGGAACTGTTAATACGTCGTCGAACGTAACGTTGAAAAAAAAGGTACCCAAACGGTCTCCATCGCGCAGCACGTTTATGTCATCTGAAATGAAAAAACCAAAAAAAAATTATAAATTATATGATATTTATTGGAGTTGAACCTATAATATTAATAAAAAGTGAAAAATTACAAAAATGGCGGATATTTGAATTTTTTTCACCGTTTTCACATTTTTCGCTCTTTAAAGTGCTCTGAAAATAAAAAAAGACGACTAATATCACCCAAATTAAAGTTTGTGATCCAATAAATTTTATTTACTTTAAAATAAATTTAAAAAATCCAAGTCAATCCATCGAGTAGTTCTTGAGATATCGTGTAGACCAGTTTGAAAAACATGATTTTTCGGAAAACACGTTTTAAGATTTGGTTAACACTAATTTGAGTAACGCTGCACGCTTGACCCGCACATATTAGTGTATGGAGACGCATGCTTACCGTTATTTCAACGCCATAGCGCATCTAGCGACACTTGGTGGTGCTTGAAGTAAATATTCTTAGCACAGTATTAATAAAACAAGCTTGCATTTGATAAAGATTGATGTGGGATACCCATTGCCGCGCAAACTCAATTTTCGTGATAAAAAGATAGGTTCCTTTCTTATGCGATAACTTTTTTATGCAATTGTTATCGGCCAAACCGCTTTGGGAACATATTCTACACATCACAAGCTATCGAAAAAAAAATATTTAAAAAAAATCGATTTTTTGGTCGAGTTTCATGAGAACTTAATAACTATACTGTAACATTATGGGCAGGATTTCATACTTTACGGAGGATTGATTTTGGTTTTTTGATTTGAATATTTCGTTCGTGCAAGTGTTTATTGATTGGTTTTCATGACCGGTTAGACAGGCATCAAACTTTTCAGAATGTGTTACTATAAGTTACGTTATCAGAGGAATGTTTGTGTCATTATGTAGAGTGTTAACTCTGATCCACTTAGGCGCATTTAATGCTAATTGAATGGCTTCGTTTTGCAGGGTTTGTAGTTTGTTAATGTATTTGTGAGCTTCGTATCCCCAAATGGGAACAGCGTAAGCCAGCCACCTAGGCCTGAACCCTCGTTAAAACCCAACGATCTGCCCTCCCAACGCACTCCTCTCACCTCTGCCACATGACCTACGCCCCATTTCTAGAAAAGCTGTTCTTTCCATCAGAATCAACGGCCTCTCAAAACCCCGGCCTTCAGCCAAAAATTCAGGCTCGAATGCCGACCAGAGTCTCCACAAGTCCCTCGAGTCATCCCCATACCTCCACCCCCATCAAAAACCATGGATTCTGATCTAAAAAATTCAAACCTAAACCATACAATAATCTTATAAAAAACATCAGATTCCTCATAAGACGCTTCCTCGCGCCAAAAAACCTCGCGGGACTTCGACACCGCCTTTCACCGAGTGCGTCTCAATATTTAACTTTTTATATTTTTGCCTGAAATCAATTAACATGCAAAAGTAAGTAGTTAGGGTCAGGCGATAGAGCAATAATATGAGTTTATTATGATGTATTATCGGCTACACAGATCATAGTCGAAGGCAAAAATACACAAAACATTTACAGAGTTACAAGAAACAGGGTAGCAACCGAGACCCCCACTCCAGTCCCAGTGGAGTGGTGGGTCTGAAATAAATACACCTGCCACTATCGCTTCACCACAACTAGGCAGCTCTTCTTCTCGACTTTACGCTCTGCCCGACTGTTTTCCGCATGGTCTACCCTGGATCTTGCTTTATCTCTGCTACACCTCACCTCACCGGCTGACTCCGGGCTCACCTGAGCAGCTCAGTAGATAGAACAGGTTAACTCTATCCTGCAGTCGTTAGTCGGCGACAGCCTCATACCGTCTCAGAGGAAAAAAGGTACTCAACCACCAAAGAAAAGATCTGCATCTTCTAGCCAAGATTTATTTACGGGAGGGCAATCACAGTTTGTACATATGGGGAATCATACACTAATATTTGGCAAAATACACCCTATCTATTAATCTCAAATATTTTCTCTCTAGTACCATTAAAATCGGGCAAGTTACTTTAAAACATAGTTATATACAGCACAGCAAAAAGACGAGATAAGTACAGCTTACAGTGGGGCATCGGTCGGGGTCAAGACAGCTCCAGGCAGGAACGGTGTCTTCATATGAGTGCACAAACCCGGTTCACTATTTAAAGACCTCACAAGTAAATGGTTAACAGTAATTAGGAATTTTAAATTACGGTAACAAGACGCCATTGTAAACGGCGAGTCAGTGCAGGAGCGCGTGTCGATGACACAACCTCTGCGTTCTGTGGCCGGAATCTTTCTGTGGCGTGAGCGACGCGGTCACGCAAGAGCATGTGGCTCGCTCGCGGAATTCTTGCCCCCGCGGAAACTGAACCAAAACGACTTCGCAGACTTTTAACGAGGAGCAAGATGCATTTTAACAATAGTCTAGAATCTTCCTTTTTTTAAATTGTTGCGAATTTGTTACATAACAGCGTAAATAAGCAACTATCAGTCACACTCACTAATAAATAGAATGCATGATCTCGACAACAAGTTTGGAGGTATTGTTGATATATTTGCAGACTCCATTTATAAAGTAAAGCTTCATCTACTCGTATACCAGCACTTTGTTGAATCTTACAATTAAGTATTGTAGCTTGGATAATGTAGCGATAATGATTTGTGTTTTCTATTTTATGCTACCGTTAAAGTATATATTTTTTAATTGATCGTTTTTATGATTTAAAATCTATATGTACTATAATTTTTGATAGCTCAAATTCTAAAAATTTATATAATAGCTTAGATAGGAGTATAAACAAAAAAATAACACAGCTGATCGGGTAGGTAATGTAACATCGTCAATTGTGCTAAAAAACGAACACACTAATGTTTTTTAAAAATTAAATTCACTTGATAATGTTAAGAAAATAGCAGTGTCTGAGAAAACATCGTTTTGCTGTGCAAGTACTTTTTATAGTTGTATTTGATAAATAACAAGTAAGTTAATATTTCCTAAATAGAACCCCGTTCTACGGTTCGCTTGCCTGTATTTATAGTAAAGTTAGACCCAGCGTGTATTATAATACTTGCCGTTCCATAGTTTTGGAACTTTGGCCGACGCGGGTAACTTCGACATCTAATAATCTGTCGATATTTCAGTGGGTTTATCTATTGTGTATCGGGATGTCAGGTTGAATATTGTTTGATAATTTGTTGGATATAACATTGCATAACTTTAAATTAGTCTGAACTTTCAAGATATTGCTGTTTTACTCTTCACTGAAATAACCAAAATGAGAAATATTATGTCGAAACACGTAGAATCTTCACGTAAACATATTTCATTAATTATTAATTGTTTTTGTAATTAATTCGTAGAACTCCATTTGACATTTTTTTTAAATTGAATATTAATAAAAATTTAATAATAATATTATTAAGTTCTGCAAGTATCTTAGTTGTTATTATTATTATAGTTGTTTCGGCGTTCAAGGCCATTTTCAAACTGTGGTTAGGCCATATTGCGACCACTTACTTATATGATTTTATTTCCTCCCACCTAATTCTAATATGGAGGGTGTTTAAAATAATTATTTATTACCGGTAAAACCGATTAAGTTAAAACATAATTATATTTCTCTTTTTCTTGGAGGTTTTTTTCAATTATAATGTGTTTTCCTCGTATTAAAATGACAATGTTTTCTTAATGGATTTATTTAAATGTGTTATATTGTTTTGGTAGTATGAACATACTGAGAAGTGGTGAATAAATAATTACCGTTACTTTATTAATTAATTTATATTAGGATCATTCAATCGTTTCTTAATTTCCAATTGTTCAAGAAAATTCATGTAAATTTTCTTCTTATTTAATACGTTCCTTCTATATGTAAGGGTTACGCTCGTTGTTGTCAAGCAGGACGTGATTATTCACTAAAAGGTGTTATGGGAATTTAGTCACAATAAAAAATAAAAAAAAATACTTGCAGAACTTAATAAAAATATTAATAAATTTCATTTATATTAAAATTAAAAAAATATATTATATTAAAGAGCGAATGAAAGAAAGAAGAAAGGACTGTAAGAAGAATGTATGACGCGTATGTGGATGGAAGAAGAAGCCGGGGACGCCCGAGGAAGACATGGCACGATCAAGTGAATCAAATACTTGAGTCGGGCCATGTCAGAAGTCGGAATAATAGAAGAGAATGTATGAGACGATGTATGAATGTGAACGAAGCAAGAAGTGTATGCCAAGATCGAGTTGTTTGGCGGTCCGTCCTCTCTGCCTACCCCTTCGGGGAAACGGTGTGATGGTTAGTTAGTTAGTTATATTTTATCAAGGTCTGTAACATAAGTATGTTGTGGGTGTGTCCTTGAGAAAATTATCTCATTTTTTCTGAACTTCTGATGAAATAAATACATCAAAGATTTCCACATATGTAAAAGATGTTTCAAAAGGATGAATAAATTCTTTAGTCTTTCTGGGGCATGTGTTGAAAGGTTTATATAAATTGGTGAAATCGGTTTTCATTCAAATAGGCACATCAAGATCACACTTCTAAAGATTATCCGTTCAGTGGTCACGGGCAATTTGGGTTCGTACTAGAACGTGTCGACTAACTACTGATATTGTTGATAAAAACCTTATTTCTTGGCTGCCTGTGCCAGGAACTTGGAAGGTTGTAAATCTTGGACTTTATGGATGGATTGAATATTATCGCAAAATCTTGTCGCAGATGGGTGATTGCTTAATCGTCAAATAAAAACAATATTGTTGTTAATACTTAGGTATGTTTTTGATGATTAATACATTATTATTTTAATGAGGCTTGAATCTCTTAACAATAAGGTAATAGAGGCTGTTGCTTACTGAGAATGTCATGAGAAAAGAAGTATGAAGTATGCAGTTAGGTGTTATTTATAGCGTTGATATTTTAAACCATAGAAAGGTAGAATGACTTGGATTTGGAAAATTGTCTATTTTTGGCTGACTATATATATATATATATATATATATCTACTATAAGAGTGTAGACACATAAAGTAAAATGATTGAAAGAAAGAATAACGTTGGAAGAAAATTACTAATAATTAAATTGATAATGAATTTCCGTTTACAATAAAACTTTCTTATTTATTAACAAACAACATGTTTTTTTTTATATGAATACCGCACAAGAGTCCCAACTTCCCCCAACCGTCTTGAGCCAGTGAGACTATGGCATTCCCAATTGGGGAATGTTGGGAGGCTGAAGATATTGGGGAGGGGAAGGAGAAGGCGTAGAGGGAGGTGGGGAAATACCTGGCTATTCAGATTTGGTCACCAAACACGGCTAAAAGCCATTTCAAGCAACGTTTCAATTCTGAATGGTGGTCTTTCACCAGGGTGATACTGAGAGTATCTTCCACTCTGGAAAAATGATATACTGAATCTCACTATAATGGATTTGTGGAGCTAGATGCTAAGCTTCTTCTAATACAAATAGTCTCTCTGTCTAACCTTGAGAAGTTCTTAGATATCACTCCTGTACTGTCTTGCCAACAGTGCCATCTATGTGAAACAATCGAAATTAAGATATTACCATAATCTTGTTATAAATGCTAAATAGTGGCAATGTTGATATTTTTAAGGCGTTCGTGCTAGGGACGCGGTACTTCACACTCTGTGGTAAGGGGTAGCATAAATTGTCGGTCTAAATAGGCTATATTCAAACACATGCACTCACAATATAGCCTAATACCAAAACGATAAGACCTTCAAACTAACCCCAGGCAGCGGGCAATGGTTAGCTTCTCCGAACTCCAACTGTTATCTCCTTTGGTCGTCTACCGTCTACCGTCTACCGTCCACCCCAGCCGCTGGCTGCAACTGCGGACCGCGGTGGCCCGTGCGGCTGTCGTTAGCAAACTTCCGACTTTATGCTAAGTTGTTACGGATCACTTGCCGGGATTTATCTACCAATACGGGCTAGTTGGCCCGAGCGTTACGCTGTGCGGCGTTGTTAGTTGTTGTTCAGAACCAGGCCATTGTACACAGACTTATCAGTGCTGTCGAGCATGATGATACAATACTGTCAAAGGTGAGATTTGAGACCATGCCAGCTAGTGTCGACTTTTTACTATTATTATTTATTTTTAATTTTTATTCAGTATAAGATAAGCAATGGTTCATTATAATAGATTGTGTATTATGGTAGTGTCAAGTAAGAATGATATATACTGTTTTTGGGGGGGTGGGGGAGGGAGGAAGGGAAGGGGGAAGGGGAAGGGGAAGGGGAAGGGGAAGGGAAGGAAGGGGAAGGGAAGGGGAAGGAAGGGGAAGGAAGGAAGGAAGGAAGGAAGGAAGGGAAGGAAGGAAGGGAAGGGAAGGAAGGAAGGAAGGGGAAGGAAGGAAGGAAGGAAGGGGAAGGGGAAGGGGAAGGGGAAGGGGAGGAAATAGCTGGCTAATCAGATCTGGTCACCAAACAGGGCTAAGAGCCATTTCAAGTAACGTTTTAATTCTGAATGGTGGTCTTTCACCCGATACAGAGAGTATCTTTCACTTTGGATCATACGCAAATATACTATACATTATTTTTAATTAATTAATTATGAAACGATATAAATTAATAAAATAAAATTTACTTGCGCACGCCGGGATAGGAATCCATGATTTTCTACTGTTAATGTGGACCGGTTGGGCGACTGAGTTGACATTGCGTTTGGGTCACACCAGCTAGCCAGTTAGCTAATCCTCCATCACGACACGAGACACATATTCCGCTTACTGTGATGGTAGTAGGAGATTTTCAAATATTTTCAGGTTATTCGTAACCAGGAAATGATTTTTACATTTAAAAAAAATAAATTAATGTATAATATTAACTAACTACAATGGGAACTTGTACCCGCTAAGCCACCGCAAGTGGCTTCCCAGCAGAAGTTTAGTTCAACAATATTATGTAATACAATAATAAATAATAATCATTATACAAAGTAGTGCAAAATTAAAACAATATAGGCGCATGCATGTTGTGATCATTGTACACAGGTGAGACTTTCTAATAATTTTATTACACATTATTGTGGTTGGTAAAAATTAACTAGGCTAACCTGGACTGGGGCATTCGCATGTTTTTGATATACTATTATTGTGAAATGATTATTATATTTTTAATGTAAAAGAATATCATTTCATAAGAAAAACAAGAAAAAAATACCGATAATAATTACAATAAATTTAAATGTTATTGTGTTTTGTTTGCTTTGGTGTTATTAAGTTATGGAAAAATTCTCTGCCTTTTGTTTTTATTCAGATAGAAATATTATCTTTCATAAAATGTATTGGTATTCTCTGTTGGTCGTTTCAACGATGTAGGCATATGATTATACAGTTGACTTGCCTACTATTTAGTCTTTGTTCGATATTGTTGATATAAACATCAAATCGAGCCTAATATTGATAATTTTAAGGCGTCGAGGATTCAGTTCTTTTCACTACGTTGTACCAGCTTGATAATAATAATAATTGAATCCAAAGTATGTACGAGTATAGAGCCGTTTTTATGAAAAATCACCTCGAGTGTTCTCTAAAAATATTACTTCTCATTCTCTTTCTACTCGTAATTATGTACAAACAGATTCAGAAAAACATATTTACCTGGCAGGTCGTTTCAGATGAACACGGTTTTATTAGAAAATTTGGCTCGGAGATGAGAAGATTTTTACATTTGCAATTTTTTCATCCTTTTCTATTGATGTTACATTTATTAGAATATTGGTGGCACAAGAAGAGTTGGTATTTATATTTGAAATATTTATAATTTTTAGGAATGGAGTATATTTATAAAATGACTTTAAAAAGCTTAAGAATTTATTAATAGATATCAACTTTTTTTTCTTTACACTTTTAGTTATTTACAGTATTGTGGGCTGAGGACGAACTTGCGCACCGGTGTGAGACAATTTTTTTTTATTATAAAAGTGACTTTAGTTAATCACTAACCGGCTAGCCTAGCTGAGCAATTTATTGGTATTTTTAGGAATACACAGTTCTGATAATTAAGCCGGAGACATTCCGTTCAGTCACTTAAATACCACCAGCAGAGCTTGAACTGGATTCTTCAGGACATTTGAGGCAGTGGAAATTTTTGAGATGCTCTGAAACGTGGTAATATTTAGATACTCCTGTGATAAGTCTTTCCGCACCTTTGAAAACTGATTGCAATATCTTAATTTGGTATTTGGGGAGACTTGCATATATTCCATTGCAGTAATCTAGACTTAACAAAACGTTCGAATTGATTACCAGTTCAGTCGCCTCTGTTGGCAGGTTTTTCCGTACTGCTTTAATTTGTCTCAATTGAAAGAATTCTGTACCAGTTCTGTTTACTTGACTTTTAAGGGAAAAGTCTGCATCCAGATTGACACCGAGTAGTTTGACACGTCTTCGGAGTAATGTCACTTCCTGAAATATGTATCGGGGAGCTTAGTTGTTACGGATCATCTGTCCGGAATTTATCTACCACTACCTGATCCAGCGTTACGCCATGCAGCGTTACTTTTTGTTAAAAACTTGGCCAAATAGTATATTATTAGATAATATTTACATTCTCAGACCCAATGGGCTATTTGCGGTTATGCTGACAAGTATCGACTAATTACCGATATTTTTAATGAAAACCTCATATCGTGTCAATGTTAAAAAATCCACTATCCAGAATGTCGAGATTTGTTAACTCAAGCCAGGGCCATGAAATTTTTGTTACCAGTCTGAACGATTTTTGTAAGGCTTTACGAAATTACAACCCGAAGATTATCATTTAGAATGTCTAAAATCATGAACCCTACTAAAACTATGTTCAGACTTTCACTTGAATGTTCTTTCAAATGTATATTTGTCATTGCTTCATTCTTGTATTATATATGTGCTGTTCTTTTTTTTGTAGTTCTCGTTTATTTCATTTCGTTTTATGTATTTTGTGTAATTAGATATTGGTCCGTAAATAAAAAAAAATAAAAAATAAATAAAAAAACCCTTTGTTGTATAGGATAAATGGTTACCATAGATAATACATACAAGCAATGGGCAATGAGCCATTATTCGAATAAAATCGCAAGCACAAAAGTATCACCGACATCGTTCACTCAAACTACTGCAAATTGCATCTTCGCACAGCGACGCCCCACCCTTGTTTCTTCCTACACAACAAACGAATAACTTGATTTGATCGTAGCTCGGTGGTAGTCCGCCCGCTGTTTTCTATTAACAATCTATGTTCTTAACGAATCATCCAAAATCCTACTTAAATCGAGTAATATGTTAAACCACAGTTTCTGAAATAGATAGGAAGGTAAGCTAGCAAATTAGTAAATTGTTTCGAATGCTTGAATTCAGATCAAATTGTCGAACTTCATGTATTAATTTATCTAATACAAGTATTAAACTCCAACTAAACAAACAAGAGCTATTAATTCTAATTCGAATTCAATGCTATGAATTTCTAATCAGTATTGCTGTTTACGAGTATAATGCACTTTCATTCAAATGTGTTTCCAACTGTTAAGCAGCTTTGTACCGTGTAATTTTCCCTTGCAAGATATCTATGGATATATCAACCATCCTCAGAATTATCTCAGTAAGGGGTTGTTCACAAGTGGTTCAAGATTTCAAAACGGTAACTGAACAAAAGATTTTTAAATTTAAATACCAGTTTTTTTAAATCATTTTTCATATATTTTCAATACTTTCATTAATTTAAAAAAATCCGTTAAAACGCACGAAATCTACGACCGCTCTGTTTTGAGGTTAAAATGTCAAATTTTGAAATGAAGATAGGCATTATCGTAAGTAACAAAATGATGCACCTATTTAGAAACTTTAACCTTTTTTAAGTTCCATCTTACAGGAGCACTCCTGTCTGAACAGAGCACAAACAGGGAAACTATATCATCACCCGGTTGGGCAGCGTTGTGAGACGGGTTAATGAAAGGACTGTAGGAAGGGATGTGTTAATACGGGCCCTGAACAGGCCCGGATTAAATATAGGTGGAAAGACATATGCAGGTAGCTCATTCCACATACGAGCCGAGTTACACAAAAAGAGTCGTTCTCGTGAACCTAACGTCAACTGTGAACGGGTGTTCCGTTCGCGTTCATCGAGTTTCACGCACGTGCACCGGCGCGGTGGATATTAACGCTGCTAGCTCATTTGCGCAGGCTCTATTCAAATATCTGTAGAACAGACTAAGAATACCTGCATTGTGTCTGCGCATTTGAGATGGCAATCGGTCTTTTGATGACGGATTATCAATTAGACGAACCGCCCTTCTTTTCACAGAATCAAACAGGTATTTGGGAGACCCAGCAAAGAGGTGTCTTCCAAATTCAGCTGTTAGACGTACTTCAGATTTGTAAATGGTTAGCAAATTGATCATTATTGAAGAACCTGCTATCCCTATACAAGACACCCAGTTTCTTGGAAGCCAGATTTTCCTCCCACGTCTATTATAGAGCCCCGATACTTGAGCTGGTCTGAAATACTTACCCCGAGCATTTCAATGGAGGCTTTATTAGGGAGGGTGTTACTCTAAGAAAAATAATAGTAAATGAATTTAAAATATACTTTATATTCACCAATACATACAGCACAAAGGGTACTTTATTTATTAATTATGACGCCACAAAGTGAATACCAATATTTTAAAGAAACTATAAAAAATAATAATATTTACAATTACGTTGTCCAAGTTTCCGTATTAAAAATGGATTTTCCTATGATTTCACCTCATTTCTTTAAAAACGTAATTTTATCTCTTATACCATGAAGTCATCCAAATTAAGTTTACATTTCACCAAAACGAAAAAAGATAAACATTTAAAATACGAGTATATAACAAAATCGACATATAAAAATATCCATATAAATGCAAAACCAGAAAACGCGCGAACAGCCACGTGACGTCAGATGTCGAGAATGCAATTTTACCAACAGATAAGGGTGTTTTAATGCTATGGTTTTTTATTCACTTTTAAATAATTATTTATAAACTTACAATAACATTTATACATTCAGAATTGATGTCATAATATTTTTTCTTATATTTTATGTGATTAACTCAGTCCCAACTGACAGGAGTGAGTTGGACTGTGACATTTATATTTTGGATTACGCTGTCAGGGTAAAGAAAGTAGATGGAAAAGGAAATGAAATAGCGTAAATACGGCTTAAAATGGTTTTAAGTAATGTTTTGACTTTGAAATATGGTATTTCACCAGGGTGATTCTACTCTGAAGATAGAATAGCGTACATTTTACAGTGGGTATTCGTAGAGAATGCATAGACTACGATTATTTACTATATTAATTAAATTTAGTAAAATTATCCGAACGTTGAGTTATTTGCGATTTAACATGTTTGTTTAAGGTAGTTCATTCGATGTTTTATACCCCTAAACTACTATATTTGTTTGCTTTCGTATACCTGGTGTCGCAATACTATTCCCCTATGCGACGGATTCAACATCTGGGGAACAAACACTTCGATGTAGTTGACATATTTGGAAAAATCAATGTTACAGTATAAGCATGCATTAGTAGGGTTTTTTCATCTAATAGAGCTTTGTTATTTGAAAATATTTAACTCTGGATAAAACCGTCAAATTATGTTGTTTCTTTTTATATTATCTTTTCTAATACATTTGTACCTTTTTAATATTGCTTGAAAATGTCCATGTAAAAGCCTATATTGGGCGTAAGTAAATAAATTATTCAAATCGTAGCGATGGATCTTTAAGTGAATCTTAACCGTATCTATAAATGAGTGCACTAATACGTAGAGAACTTTTATGTTTTAAGAAACAAACGTTTCTGGGTTACGAATAAGATTACAATAGTAATGAATATTTTATTTATGGTATTGTTGTAATTCATCCAATTCAACATTTCTTGCCGTAGGCTAAGAAACAATGAATCGTTTTATTCTTAACCAACATCTCTACTAATTACCATTCTCCACTGTTCAGAATGTAGAGACTTAACTCAAGCCAGGGCCTTGAAATTCTTGATATCAGGCATCACAAAAAATAAACTTCAAAGGATATTATTCAATATGTCTAACACCATAGACTTGAATATTCTCTTAAATGCATATTTTTGTCCAATTATTGACATTGCTTCATTCGTGTATTATCTATGTTCTGCAATATTACTGTAGTTCTTGTTTATCTTATTTTGCGTCACAAATATACTGTATATTATTTATCTCTTCTTAAGAAAAATACGATCGAAGACAACAAAATACTATAAATAAAATTGACGAATTCTTTGTAACATTGTGATCTAAATATGCCAGTAAAACACTTCAATAACTAGGTTTATCGGAAAATTATCTTGAAGGACGTCTTAAAATGCAAATGGATATCCATTCTTCATTTTTTTTGCAACCAACACACGAAGAAGAAATTTCATAAATAATCTCAGGCCTCAGAATAAACTCTGCCGATGGTGTAGATACAATTCCTACCAGACTGCTCCAGGAAAATAAAACTTCTTTGCTAAAGCCCATCATCCACATCTGTAACGTCAGGATGTCAACAGGTTCATTCTCTCAAAAGTTCAAAGAATCAGTGGTCACACCGATCTATAAAGAAGGTGATCAAAGCGAGGTTTCGAACTGTAGGCCAATATTCCTCCCAACAAGTATATCAAAGATTTTGAAGAAACTATTCAGTACTTCAGTAAACTGAAATTTACCTGGTGGCATAATTTTAAGTTATTTAATTAAAACTATATTATATAATTATAAATAAAGGATACAAAGTTTTTGCACACATTGTATCCTAACGGGGGAACCATTAGTGTCGAAAAATTTAGATATTTATTTATTAAATAGTGGTTTAAACAAAATAGTCAATAATCAATATTTGAAAATTTTTAAATAAACTCCTACTACCATTATTGTAAGTGAAAAATGTTGCTTATGCAATGATGGAAGACTTGGCTATCGAATAAATTGAACTCGCGATGCCGATTTGTTAACACAACTACTAACTGGTTTTAAAATACTATCATTAAATTAATGTTCGCTCTTTCTAAAAGAACTTTATAAATGATTTTTTTTAATTAAAAAACCTTTGTAACTTTTTTCCACTTATTTATTTTCGACCAGACTGGTTTCACCCTACCACCGGCATCCTCAGACTGGTACAATAAATACTAAATCTATGGTATATAAAGCATCGATGTCGGGAGTGAGTTCCCTGCTTTTCTAATATTGTTTTTATTGTTTGAAATTTATTTTATTGCTGACGGTACTGTTTATTGTGTTTTTAAAAACTACTTTCGGGATGGTTTATTACCTTCTGGAAGACGAATAACATTTTGTTTATTTACTGAATCTATAGGTTTTTTTTTAAATTATGTAAAGTCATTCGTCAGCTTTTATTTGAACAGATGTTTCTTTCTAGTTTTGTTATTTTCCTGTAATTTCCGTCTTGTTTGCTAAGATGGACTTTTATAGCAGTTTTGTCCCATAGTCACATGAACTACGGGTAACCAGGTACAATTTATGTTAGGTTTTTTAAAATATTTTATTATGTTATGATAGGTGCACATCAGGGTAATATCTTCTAAGAGTTCGCCTTGGATGTCTGCGACAAAAATTCCCACTTACATTTTATTTTATCCTGGTATTTTGCACCTGCTTCCTATTTACATTCATGGTTATATACTGTTACTGCATATAAGTAAGGTTACACTATACTGGATATATTAGCGGAGAGTCAGCCCTTTTCTCTAATTGATTATTCATTACGTACTTTTCTTGTACTTTGCTTTTTAGTCGATTAATTTCTAGTGATTCTAATTTATCTAATTTTTTACCTTTATTGCACACATGTAATATTGTAACATCTGTGTATTTATGGAATGAGTGGTGATTGTCTGTTACATGGTTAGCTACGTTCGACAGGTCCTTTTTATCGTTTACCCACCTAGAAAAGTGTTCTCTTATCCTGGTGTAAAAGGCTCTGCCCGTTTGGCCTACGTAGTATGCGGGGCAATCTCCACAATTCATCATATATATTCCAGAATTGCAAAAATTTTCCCTTTGATTTTTATTATTAATGAGAATTTTTCCCAATGAGTTTACGTTATAAAATGCTGTATTTCACTTTTTAATTATTAACTAACCTTGCTATTTTATTTGAAATCTCGCCTATATACGGGAGTTTTGCCCACTCTTTGTTGAGTTTCTTTTCATTATCTATTGTGAAACCTTCTGTTATTTTAGACAAAGTTATTTTTTTATTATTTTTGTTAAGGAGGGAGTCTATTATCTCGCTGGTATATCCATTATTATTTCCTATTACTTTAATAGTATCTAACTCTTTTTTATAATTAATGTTATTTAATGGTACATATGATGTGTATGAGAGAATGAAAGACCGAAAGTTTATGCGATATATTAGAAAAGCAGAGAACTTACTCCCGACATCCATTCTATATATACCATAGATTTAGTATTCATTGTACCAGTCTGAGGAAGCCCGTGATAGGGTGAAACCGGTCCGGTCGAAAATAAATAAGTGGAAAACAGTTACAAAGGTTTTTCAATCAAAAAAAATCATTTTAATATGGAATTCCACCATGAATTGACAGTTTCAAAATTAGAAATAACTTTATAAATACTTTGTTAACGTTCCCACAAATTTATGAAAGATATAAGTTAGGAAGACAAAACGTTAAAAAGAACATAAGCAGCCATATTCATATCTAGTTGAATGGTTTGGAGCTGAGTGGTCCAAGGCGTAGAATAGAAAGAATTTGATAAAAACTTACAAAAGGGTCATATAACCAAATGGTTATTATTCCCTGCTCCAAGGCGTGCGGCATCCATTGATTGTACAGAATAATTAACCTGAACGCTCGGTAGCCACAGGTGGGAATAGAACTCAACTTGTATGGATTCGGTGGAAGTTTTAAAGTGTTCTCCCTTCAGTTCCTGCGGTCGCGTTGGCACAATCCACAATGGTTCAGGTCGGAGGTTAAACAGAATTAACATGGACCCTATAATTAAATCTAACGCGAGCGAGTGGGGAATCATTGGATGGATTAAAGGCGGTTAAAAAGGGTTTAAAAAAATAATTATGCACAACTTAGAGTGTGAAATTTTTTACTACTTTTCTATCTCAAAATTGGGCAGATCTGAGCAGATACGTTTTCCCCTACCTTTCTCATCTCTTTCCATCCCTTATATTCTTCCTTCAACCTCACAAATCACAACAATCTCCGAAGATGGACATAACAATTCCTTGGGTTTCCATATAGTTGGAACTCTCAAGGAAATTACTGAGGGGAGGAGAAGTGCAAGAGATAGATTAAGGCTGACATTTACGATCAGAACATGAAAGATGGTTAAGGGCTTAGAATATCTTCCTCTCTGGAACGTAGTTCTCTAATTACAAACTCGATCTTAATATAATGAGAGTATTCGACGTTCGGCAGATTAACGCTAAAACAATCCTCACTCATCTTTATACAAACAAACGTAAATACTATGAAAAAATACTAAACCCTAGTATTACTAGAAATGCAAACAAAGATTTACTCAAAATTCCTGTAATTAGTACTACTTTTGGGCAACGGAATTTTAGGTACTTTGCGAAAAGAATTTACTACATTCTTTCAGTTAGCATAAAAAAGTCTGATTCACACAAAAATAGATAAAAAGTAATGATAGGGCATTTACCGGTGAACTCACCCAAATTCCAAGGTATTGATTTAACCATCTACGGAACTTATTTTAATATACGTGTATATTCATAGGTATTATAAAATCATAAAACAATATGCAATATTACTGTCTCAACACAGGCTAGCTTAGTGAGGCGGGTTATGTAAAACTTCAACTTATAACTGTGCAAATTTGTTCTTTACATATTACCTAGTGTTATACAATTTTCTATTTTCCTTTTTATATATCCACTTTATAAACCACTGTACACTTTATTATACATGTATTTTAGTTAAAGTTAAACTTAATTACAATAAATATATTATTATTATTAATGTTATTATTAGTCCTTTGTTTTAATTTACTTACTTTTACGTGAAGTGGTCTTAGCTATGTTTTGCAACCATTTCTGAACACCAAGCTTCTTCTAAACCTTCACAGGATTTCATAAAGCAGGGATGCCATTATCCCATACTTATATTATAAGAGTACATACACATTGTGATACATGACTCAAATTATACCGAAGATTTAATAGATAAGAAGAACACATTCAGGTTACGTTAACAAAAAAACTTCTTTTTTTATTTGAAACGAACTAAAAGAATATTTACCTAATTTAGTGTGTTTTTTTTCATATATGATTTTATCTTTCTTATGTTTTAATATAAATACCTAATTTTTATATTTACACATATAATCTATGTCCTAAAATACCATAATGACCTCGTCCTACATTTTGCTAGAGAACAATTTGTTTTTTCTTTTCCATATCTTCCCCAAAACAATTTATTCCTCCTAATAAAATTTCAAATTACATACCACCTTGCATATTATCTGAAATTTTTCTCCCCAATGTCATCTTTTCCCAAATTTGCCTTTCTTCTTATCTTTGCCGAAAATAAAAACTAAATTGACTGGGGAAAATTGTAAGATAGAATCATAGTAGGGCCGGTAGGTACTTACTACTTTTGGGGATGGGATGGAGTTAGCGAGAGTAGGGGTTAGAGGCTGGGAGACTGTTTATTTCCTTTGTGAAGGCATTGACTGGTGGCTAATATACAAATATTCATATCAATTTTCATAATTTTTTTTTAATTACATTTCACAAAAAAAAAAATATTATGCAAAAAGTCCCGATAAACTACTTTTTTGTAATTTGTCTAACGGTAGCTTGTTATTCAATTCTCAAAAATTACATTTAAGGTTACAATATAAATATAAAATAAAATTAAAAAAAACTCAAAAACATATGTAACAAATGAAAAGCATAAATATTTCTCAAGAATCTTAGTCAAAAATAATTCTACAAAAATTAAAAAAAAAATTTAATTAACTTTAAGTAAAAAAAAACATAAACGACAACAATAAATCGTAAATAAAATAATATTTCCTTATTATCCAATACAAATAGTTAATTTCAGCTAGACAAGTTTTCAAAAAATATATATATATATAAATCGGGGCTGTCTATAAAACTATTAACCATTTTGAAAATAAAACTTAGATCAGAAACAAGTCTTCTATCTGAGAGTTTTAATAAATTTAGATATTTCATTTAGTAATTGTAATTTATAGTTTCAATAGGTAATTCAAGTTTATAGTTAACATACTCGTATTTTAAAAATATATGTTTAACTTTTTCAATGGAGTTGGAGTGATTTTTATAGTGAGGGGACCATATAGAACGTCTATTACCATGGAAGGAACATTTGTACAAAAGTTAAAGAGGACAAAAACCTTGCAATTTTTTTAACAGGGCAGATACATTAGTGCAAGCAGTCAATTTCGAAATATGAGTGCACCAATCAACGTAAAATGAATGCACAAACATGTGTTTTAGCTAATTGGGTCATATACGGTATTGATTTTAAACAGACGACATTGATCCTTTCGGCACCGGTGTACAGTCGGGAAAAACGCCAAACGCGCGCCCAACATTTGCACACGGTTGACATTTGTCACATGAGAACGGGTGGCTTCTATGATTCGTACGTGTGTTCAACAGATCTGTTCAAATGATCTGCTGGCCTCTGTGTTTCCTCCCTCCTTCAACATGGGTCTCTTCAAGACCCAGGTTTACTCCTTCCTATCCTCTAAAAGACCCTCCACACAGCATCCCCAAAGATTATATAGGCCTCGAGGGAAATTATTTCCCCCAAGGCCTGTCGTAAAAAAAAAATCTAAAGCGCACTAAACATTTACAGTTTTTCTCGGAAATGCTCCATTTCTTCAAGTTAATCTGAAATACAAAATTATTTTAAAATATGGTTTTCATTTACGGACTATGTTGGAATATGTGTGCAGTCAACATTTCACTGCCTCATACCAGAGTGCAATAATTTATCATGCATTTTTGTTCGCATAACGAGCCAAATTGCTGCACATCCAAATATACTAGCGCCGGTAGACACCGACTTCTTCCCCCCCATTCCTGTTTATGCATGTGATAGAACAGGGTCTGGGGCGGAAACTGAGCAAAATATGCGACACTTTTGTAAAGGATATAACATTCGATGGCGCTGTGGGCTATAACACCCGCTGTACTATGGGGGCGCCGTGAAATATTGCTCACTGCTTTTTACCATTTTTACTCCACTTTTATTCTAGTGATATAAGAATCAAGAGAATCAATTACATTTTAAGGCTCTGTTTATTATATTAATTTAATACCTTTCATTGGAGGTTATAATTTATTTAAATAAAAGTAATAATGACATAAATACTCTATACTCCCTTTACACAGCGTGTATCCGCCCTCGTTTACAATATTACACACCGATATGGACACCTTTATACCAAGAACATATTGAAAGAATCGAAAGCATTCAACGTAAATTATTTAATCATATAAATTATGAATTTAATTTACTCTTTGAAAATAATAATAAATACCGAATCCTTAAAATTCCATAACTTCATCACACTTCAAACGCGACGCTTAAAATTTGATTCACTTATGAATAATAGCCCGGACTCGCCAGAGCTCATTAAGTTTATAAACATTCATATACCGTCAAGACCAACCCGTCAAACCGATTTTTTTTATTTGCCCGCAGGACCAATCCTAGGATAAATTCTCCGATTCCCCGTATTTGTAAATTCTTCAAATATCGTAATACGTACGATCACAAATTGATGCATGAGGATACAATGTATCGAGAGCATCTCCTGTCCCGATCCTATCTTCCTCTTCCTGCCCCCCCTTCCTTCTTATTTAGTTTTTTCTGATTAAACATCTTTACTTAACCACTTTTAGCATAAGAAACTTTGTTGGCTTACCTTAGTTAAACTTACTTTTATATAAATCTGTATTAAAAGCTGTTTGTTTCTCAAAAATAAATAATTTTGCTGAATTTCCTATTCCCGCCGTTTACCCATACCTATATCCTGGAAGCGGTGGTTTCTCAAATTAATCATGAACGGACTGCCAACACAGCAGATATCTGCTGAGATTGAGCTAGCGCAGGTTATTGCAACTACAGTATGATCTATTAGTCATCTTGAGTAAAATTTAAATAGAAATCTGTAAATTTATTATAAACCGGATCATAGCGAATCGCTTTGTAACACTATGTCACATTTTCTTGACATTTTGTTTGAAGAGTTTCATGAACTGTGTTAGCACTTTCGACACATCCGTGTCGTTCACCAGCGTTCTTAAAACTAACTTAAATTAAACAAATAAAGAAACAATTATTTACCATTAGGTGAGGGCAGTGAGGGGGAGGGGGTAATAAAGCGCAGCAATAAAATTAAGTAAGTAAAGTACATGATGGATAAAACTTTTCAAACAAAATAAATTAGTGGTTTAAAACAAATTATTTGTTTTATTTAATAAAAATTTCAAACCACAAAATAATTGTTTTCTACTAAAAAATAATAAATTTGTTTATTTCGAATTGTGCGAAGGTTAGTGAAATCCCAGATGTAACATACATAGTACATAATATATTTAAGTAATACCATAAAAAATAATGGAAAATAAAGAAGGAAGAAAGTAGTGGCATAAAAGAATTAATAAATAAATGAAAAACGAAAATAAGTAAATTGATTTTACCCTTCTATTTCGTTATTGAACCGTTGAACATTTTTTGTGATCATCAGATTTGTTGACGCTAACCGGAAGAATGCTGAAAACTCTCATCGCAAAGTACCTAAAATTCCGTTTCCCAAAAGTATGACTTAAAAACTTTTTAAACCTCATGATTATGATTATATTATTAAACATATGTATGCAGGTAAACGAAGTACGTTTACACGAAAGTCCTTTTTCGTGCATTTTTTTACGGAATCACATTTTGCCCATTTTTCTTATCGAAAACAGTATTCGAATCCAAGCATTAGGGCCGGAGATGTACGCATTCAAATCTCGACCCCAACCTTCAAACTTGCCTATGAAAAATGATTGTTTTTACGAAGGTCGTATTTTGTGGATTTTTTATGAAATCACATTCTGCCCATCATTCTTATCGGAACATCGAATACTGTATTCAAATCCAAGCATTAGGGCTGGAGATGTACGCATTCAAATCTCGACCCCAACCTTCAAACTTGCCCATGAAAAATGTTTGTTTATACGAAAGTCCTTTTTCGTGCATTTTTTTACGGAATCACATTCTGCCCATCTTTCTTATCGAAATATCGAAAACAGTATTCGAATCCAAGCATTAGGGCCGGAGATATACGCATTCAAATCTCGACCCCAACCTTCAAACTTGCCTATGAAAAATGATTGTTTTTACGAAGGTCGTATTTTGTGGGTTTTTTTATGGAATCACATACTGCCCATCATTCTTATCGGAACATCGAATACTGTATTCAAATCCAAGCATTACGGCCTGAGATGTACGCATTCTAATCGCGACCCCAACCTTCAAACTTGCCCATGAAACATGTTTGTTTATACGAAAGTCCTTTTTCGTGCATTTTTTTACGGAATCACGTTCTGCCTATCTTTTTTATCGGAATATCGAAAACAGTATTCGAATCCAAGCATTTGGGCCGGAGATATACGCATTCAAATCTCGACCCCACCCTTCAAACTTGCCTATAAAAAATGATTGTTTTTACGAAGGTCGTATTTTGTGGATTTTTTTATGGAATCACATTCTGCCCATCATTCTTATGGGAACATCGAATACTGTATTCAAATCCAAGCATTAGGGCTGGAGATGTACGCATTCAACTCTCGACCCCAACCTTCAATTGTCCCATGAAAAATGTTTGTTTATACGAAAGTCCTTTTTCGGGCATTTTTTTACGGAATCACATTCTGCCCATCTTTCTTATCGGAATATCGAAAACAGTATTCGAATCAAAGCCTTAGGGCCTGAGATATATGCATTCGAATCTCGCTCCAACTTCAAACTTGTCCATGAAATATATGTTTTTTTTACGAATGTCGTTTTTCGGGGACTTTTTACGGAATGCTTATTATTCTTATCGGAATAACGAAAACAATATTCAAATCCAAGCATTAGGGCCGGAGATGTACGCATTCAAATCTCGACCCCAACCAATCGAGAGTTGAATACGAAGTATAAAGTGTCGACGGACAATCCATTACATTTGTATGCTCTAAGGTTGTATTTCAATTCGTTTTGTAAATTGCGAATGGTGGGTGGATAGAACCTCCGCTGCATCGTTGTAAAATAATTTAATATTGTAATGCATTTAATTTATTTGTGTGGGGCTTGAAAACTCTTTTACATTTGATCAAAAGTGCACACGAAGCTCTTTACGTTATCATATTATTGCCAAACTTCTCAAGAAAAATAAGTTCCCTGAGAAAAACCAATACATTTTGTTATTTACGTAAATTTTTACCTTCAGCGCCATAAAAAATGCAAACTTTTTTGAACTATCTTGTTTTTCTCAAATAAATGGAAAAAAACATATCCACGATTACAATCTGAATCCCTGATTTTGTTTGAAACTATTAATCAAATATATTAAAGAGAATATTTAAAACATTATAAATTTGTGACGATGATGAACGCATGGTGGTGCAAGCAAATAACCTAGATTGACAACACGCTCAGATTCTGACATTTGATAGCAACATGCTCATTAGAGCCTTCTAACGGCCCGGGTTGTATGAATTGGTTTTTTTTTCATAATACAATTTAATAGATTTTCTGTGAAATATATTGTAAATAAACTGAAGAAATTATGAAAAAAATATTAGGTTACCTACATGCCTTTACTGCTTTTTTAATATTAAAGAGGTTATAAGGTGTATACTAACGGATAAGCCACTCGCGCTTGGTCTGATGGTTTAGAAAGCGAATAAAATACATATTTAATAAATTGTGGTTAATTTCTTTGTTTTTGATTTCCTTTGGCATAAAATATCTCAATTTTTATCAGTATTTTTTATTCATTTATGTACGCTTTAATGAGGACATTTAAATATTTATGTATATTTAAAGCATACATAAATAAATAAAACAATGATAAGAAATGTTATATATTAAGTCAAATAAAGACTAAAAATAAGAAACTACAGAAAATATCTGACAATTTACTAAATAAGTATTTGAAACGGGCGGTCCGTTTCATAGATTCACCGATCTTAACAAACGGATTGCAATCTTTGGAACACACACGTCAGGTGTGAATGCCGTCCCTGTTTTACTGGTATTTTTAAATAAAAAAATATTCGTGGTGTATAAAGTGTTTCTTTTATTTAATAAGATATAAATTTATAAACTAATTAATTTTTATACATGAAATAGTAATTTACATAAAATATTCCCAGTTTGTTTATTTAGTATTCGTTTCATTTCAGTATTTTTTTATCAAAGATACTACAAGATATTCGTGTTCCATAATTTATTTAGCTTTCGCTGCCCTTATATCAACAAAATAACTGGCTCAATTAGAACCACCGATTTTCGGAAAATAAATACGAATATTTTAAAATAATAATTGTTTGAGTCTTTACATCCACGATTCTTTAGACCGTACCTATCAATTTAATAATATTGTAAGTTCTGATAATAATTCTTGTAAAATTTTGATTCTCAGAATATTTTATAAGAGGTTTCCATTGACACAGAATATACAAGACGAATATCTCGTCTAAAGAAAAACTGGTTTTTGTCACGAATAAATTAAACTTTTTTGAACAAATTAATAATGTCGCAAATTTAAGTTTTATTTGTAGGTTGAATTGATCAAAATATAAATCAATTAATTAAATATTTCTTTGTATTTAACACTTTATTAAAATATACATATAAACATGTTTCGAAGGAGATAAACACAACCAGAAATTGATTAAAGTAGGTAAGCAATTAATAAAAATGTTAATTAAAAAATACTTTAATCAATTTCCGTTTGTGTTTATAATTTGTCTATTCTTACATTATTGTGTTCTATATTTGTCATTTATCTATACTCGACAAAATTATTTTTTTAGTGTTCGTGATGAAGAAAGCATCTCTTTAGAAACATGTTGATGATATGGCTATATTAATAAAGTGGTGAATACAAAGTTAATTTTAATTCATCTATTAATAATGACGCCACAAAGTAAATACTTATTTTGTCCGGGAAGTGATTAGTAAATTCCACTTAATAGTTCCCATCATACAATGAGACCTAGATTTTCCTCAGTGAAAAAATATAATACTTACCTGAGAGAAAAAGGCGCAGCCTACTACTATGAAGACATACAAATTGGCGAGAAAAGAACTATAGGAAAAGATATCTCTTCAGTGAAAAGTAAGTTTGAGGTTGGACATAATAAAATTTACTCCTCGCTTCCATTCTAGGGTTAAAAAAATCAGAAAAAATTGTTTCATATGTTAAAATATAAGGTACATTCTTTGGATAAAACTCATCCCAATGGAAATTGTATCGAAATAAACAACCTTTAAAATAATGAAATTTCTGCCTTTGATAAAGTAATTCCACCAGCATTCGCCGAGTTTGTTAATTAAGTTCTCAATTAACAAATACGTTTCGCATGCGAAATTCCTGTCTTGTTTTATTCCTTTGCAATTTTAGGAACACAATCATATTATATCAAGCGGAATGCAAAATTGTGATACTCTGTGATAATTAAAGTGATAATAATTGTGAATTATGATTAGCAGGGCGTGAGAGCATTGTTCCGTGACCGGTGCAATTTATCTTTGGCTCGCGATGCCAGGGTTAACACTAGTATTCAAATAAACAATTTAAATGATGTACAACTTACGAAGCTGTACTTACTGTGGTCTAGAAGTGGGAACGTTAGATAACATTTTTTTTTTTTTGATTATGTTTATTCATCTTAAAAAAAATTTGGTATAGAATTTACATGATTTTTGACTATCAAACTAGGCACGTGCCCGTATTATGGTAGTCGAAATTTGTTTTATTCTATAGTATATGTTGTACATGTCATATATGCTGTGGAAAAAAAAATTAAAAACATTTTAACATAATATAAAGTTACATGTTGGAAAATGAAAAATAGGTATATATGTATTTTTTTTTAAATAAGTTTAAAAATATTTTTATTTTTAAACTTATTTCAATTTAATTTATATAAGAATTTTATAAGAATGATCTGTTCAAATAAAAGCTGACGAATAATTTTATATAATTAAATAAAAACAACCCATAGATTCAGTAAATAAACACAATGTAATCCATCTTCCAGAGGGTAATAAACCATCCCGAAAGTAGTTTTTAAAAACGTAATACTCGTAAACAGTACAGTCAGCAATAAAATAAATTTCAAATAATAAAAACAATATTAGAAAGCAGGGAACTCACTCCCGACATCCATGATATACATACCATAGATTTAGTATTCATTGTATGAGTCTGAGGATGCCTGTGATAGGGTGAAACAGATCCGGTCGAAAATAAATAAGTGGAAAATTAGAAATAACTATTATTATTTTTTGAGTTAGTTTCTAAAAAGGTACATAATTTTATTACTTGTGTTTAGTTATGGTTTACCATGAATATAATATAAAATTATGTACCGTTAAGGTCATAATTGTTTTGACATTTGAAATTCTAACCCCAAAACTGATCAAAACCGATCGGCCATACATTTGAAGTGTTTTGGCATAAAAATTGAAATTATAAATATTATTTTAACTATGAAAAATAACTTTAGAAAAAAAGGAAATATACTGGTATTTAAGTTTGACCGTCATTATTGATAAAATAAATCATAAAATGGATTGCAGTTCCTTATTGTAACTAAATTAATATGCTTTTGCTACCAAAGATGTTTATTGCTAAGTGCCTAGAGAATGACAATTAAAACATGAAAATCGATTAAAAAGTGTATTAAAATAAAGGTTAAATAAAAAAAACGCCTTTTTAATATAATAAAACCAACCCCCACCCCCTCTGTTCTTTTCTAATTCTCTTCTACAAGATAATATGCAAGATAGGTGAGTAGTCGAATTGGAATCGCGTCTGGGTACTACCCAGGCGTCGTGAGTTCAATTTCTTGGCTAGCTAAGTTCGTCATCATCACACAAGCAACACTTTTCGCTAACTGTGATTTTTAAATATTGTCAGGTTATTCGTAACCTAAGAATGTTTGTCTTTCTTTTTAAAAAAAGTTTGAAAAGGTCAGTATATATATACGAGTGTAGGCGAGCATTGCTCATGAAACATGCCGTTTTAATTACAACAATTAAGTGGTTGAAGCAATGTTTTACTACATATTTTAATGAAAATTGTGACACAAAATAAATTAGCGGGTTTTAAGGAAGTGTATTTATTAGAGTACGAGAAGTGCATGTTCGATATCTTGGTGATTGGTGGCATTCCATTGATATTATCTTTGTCATTGTTAAACAATATTACAAACGAAAAATACCCACCTGAAATTGTGGGGTTTCACATGTAAAATTTTTGTTGTTGTTCCATTTTTTTTTAAATCTTGTGTTTGGTTTGGGAAGGCAAAGATTGGATAAATAGCAATTACGGTAGGAACCAAATATGTTATCATTTCAGAACCAGGAAGAATTCAGAGATACATACGCGAATTCATAGATTCAGAAGAATTTAAACGATATAAGGTGGCCAGCCCTATGCTTACACGTGTGTTGGAATACATGTTACATCTGCCGGAGGAATTTGTCATAAGTTATGAAAGCCGTAATGTTTAATTTATCAGGGATTAACAAGGACACTAAAATAAATTATTTTTAACTGCGCTTTCTTATGAGCTGAAACTTAAGTCGTTGATTTAGGGTCGGGAAAGTTTACCGTTCGAAGTTGTGATACGGGTTTGTTACGATCGTAGGTTATACAGGTTGTGTCGCAAAAGTATCGAGAAAAAGAATTTCATACAATTTATTGCCAATAAACGTACAAACACTTAATATTCTTCAAAATACGCCCCTTGGGAGTCAATAATTTTTTTGTAGCGTTCTTCGTCTTGGAAGGCATTCTGGAAGGCAGAAGACGGAACCCCCCTTAAGGCACTGCGTCGAAGCAGTTTTCACCCCATCCAACGTCTCCAAATGGCGTCACTTTAGGCTTCGCTTGATGCGCGGGAACAAAAAGAAGTCCGGACTGTACGGCGGTTGCATCAGTATCGCCACGCCTTACTTAGCTAGGAACTCCTAGACGATGAGAGCTGAGTGTGAGGGGGCATTGTCGTGATGCAAAATCTAGGTGTTGGCGATCTCCTTTCGAACGCGGCGAATCCTTTCGCGTAACCGTTTCTTTGTCATGTTGCACTTCTCCGCTATTATGCGGACACTGAGACAACGATGAGACTGTAACACTTCCCTCATTTTTATGACGTTGTTACCAGTTTTGGAAGTTGACGGTCGTCCAACGCGCACATTGTCTTCAATTGATTCCCGGCCGTTTTGGAATTGTTTGTGCCACTCTTAAATTCTTGCCTGTGATATAGGTTCATATCCGAAGGTTTTCCGAATCATGGCCAGGGTCTCGATACCGGTTTCTTTCAGCCGAACGCTGAATTTGATGGCTGCTCCAGCAAATGTTACGTCTTGATTTCCGACGCAACAACAAAACACACTTTGCGCGGATCACTGTGCTAGCTCTACGGTTGCTCGGAGAGGATTGAGCAGCGGCGCGTTTGGTAGCTGCGACTTCTCCCTACCGTTTTTATCACTTGGCGCATCTCGCTACCCCTTCTAGCGCAGTCAGGATTTTTTTTCTCGATACTTTTGCGACAGACCCTGTATTAATGAGAAAAAAAAAGTGGAATTTTTTTACTCAAAGTAATGAATATACCCATGTATCGCTTTAAAGGTAAGTTTTACTAATTTGTGCTCGAAATATTGAGATAAAATAATTTAATATATATACAGAATGTTAAGAGATGTACCTGACTTACTTTAATCAGTAATTTTTTATTGTATAATATTAATTACTTACAATGGAAAATTTTACCCGCTAAGCCACTCCAAGACGCTAGTCAGCAGGAGTTTAGTTCAACAATATTACATACTGCAACAATAAATAATAATCATCATACAAATGTAGCGCAATAATAAAACAATATAGGTGCGTGCTATGATCAATATATCATATATGATCAATATATCAATATATCATATATGATCAATATATCAATATATCATATATGATCAATATATCAATATATCAAATATGATCAATATATCAATATATCATATATGATCAATATATGATATATCAATATATCATATATGATCAATATATCATATACGAGTATGATCAATATATGATCAATGCACGGAAGTCGGAAAAAAAATCTAAAAAATATATGAAAACAGCATAACAGTTTTGTCAGAGAGAGACTATACTCTAATTGCATAATATCGATTAAAATAAAATTATAAAAACATTAAAATATCAGCAAGTATTAAACAAATTGTAAAATAAAAATAATAAAACAGTAGTACGGTTTTATTACAGTGAGGATAGACTTAATATGATTGTAACACTTAAATAATTTTTAACAACTTTTTTGGAACTTATTAAATGTAAATGTTACAATGTATTTAAGGGTTGGTTGACTTTATTTATTTTAATATATTGGCACTATCATTCCTATATTCCTGACCTTACATCAGGGGTCGTTAACCTTTTCACAGTTATTTCCCTAAATGCCGAGAGGCCAACAGCTCCATCGTCGCTCCGGTTTGTGGTGGCAAAATATTGATTTTTATAAGATGCAAGTATGCTGGAAGAAAAAAAAATCCAAGTTTCTTTCACTTTTGGTTATCATACAAAAAAACGTGATTTTCCGCTTTTGGCAGGTATCTCTGGTAGTCTCCCAAAATTTTCTGCAGTACAGTATCTGCATACTGCTAATTCAGAACATATTTCTTGCATTGCTTTGCTACTGCACCACACTATCAGTACAGTATGTTGTTTATTAGCATTACGGAGATTTTGAATTTCCCAACCTTTTCATTTTCCCCTGGACCATCTGCATGCCCCCTCCCCCCTCGGGAGGAATTCCTCCTAGTTGCGGACCCCTTCCATATACAAAGAAAAAAATGATAATGAAATTTTGCCCTCCGGCGACATTTTACGAAGTTTTTCTTTTTTAATTTTTTTTTTTAAATATAACCAAACAAATTGGTTTTCACATTCCGTTACTGGCACATTTTGATATTTGAGTTCCATTCAATTTTTAATAAAATTAAATAGAGTTTTGCGAATTCAACACAAAAACAATTAATACCCTGTATTATGCTTGTAAGTTTTACAGAATAAAGCCTACCTAAAACATTACAGAAATGTACACATTTTCATTTCAGTTTACCTTTCCTATCTAAGGTCATCTTTCAATGCATCGCCCCTTGGGCTAGATATGTAGGTAAATACAGTCCCTCTCCAACGCAGGTTCGGTTCCTCGAGCGGTTCGCAAACAGGAAGCTTACTGGAGCCGGAAGTTGCATTAAAACCAAATAAATTCAATACAATGCGGCCATTTCCGGCAGCCATTTTAAATTGCTGAATTCGGAGATACGGAAAATTGTACAAGTCTATTTGCAAGCTTTCAGCCAGTTAATCATACGTTTATTATTATTTTTTCTTGGCTGAACTAATATAAACTGAACTGAATATGCTGGGAGATTTGAATAATATGAGTTATAGCGTACTATAATCTTATGTCGGTAGTACGTAAACCTATATGAATGCAACTAAGCGCCATTGAGGTGACATTGTCGCGCGAGAACAGCGCTATAAAAATCCTCTAACTATTATTATGATTATTTCTGTAAATAAAAATTAATGTATGTTAGTGTGCCCTGAATTTCGTCGAAAATTATTTGACAGGTTTTGCTGAAAATAATACAGTTTCTTCTTGAAATGTTTAGAAAGTAGATCTAATGAAATCAAATTTGTAAAACTATTTGCATAATGTTTTGATATTAGTATGAAAAACATTAAACCCGCCACATTGTATTGAGGTTATTCTAAAGATATACCACTCTGGTTAGCCACAGAATACATATTGAAAAGAAGAAGGTTTGTTTGGGTAGAATATTTTCATAATGAAATACACAAGTAGGTACCTACTTAATTAGATATATTTTGAAAAAATAAATATTTCGGATGGAATAATTTTTGATTAGAGATAGTAATAATCGTCACAGGGCATTACTTATGCTATCAATTCAATTATGGAACCCAAACGAAAAGCGAGAATTCACAACTTCATAACTTTATTAAAAAAATAATAAAAAATCCCGAGTAAGGCCGGGTACACATCTCTTAGTCCATTATAAAAATTACATAAAAAATCCAATTACTTTGTATACATCACTTAACACGCCAACTAGTTTCAGTAACCATTCTTAGTTAAGGCATTTTTTCGAGATTATCGCGCAAGAATCCTAACAGCTTATAACTATCCACAGTCAATGGGATTATGGTATGTTGTGAAGCAGAAGGGATTAGAAAATAAGAAGGTTCAATAGTACCTGGCTTTTCACATCTGGCTACCAAGCATGGTTAAAGTAATTTCAAGCAACGAAAATCTACCACTCTGGAATGTGCTGCAAATATCATATACATATTATATGAGTGTACTAGAAGCATAGAGAGCAATTTCCACTTTTTTAAAACAACGAAAAACATTTTAAATGCCGTTTTATTTTCCAGAAACATTGATTTGAAGGACATTTTCAATAAGATGGACTATAATATGGATTTGAAGGAACGTGTATTTACATTGAAAATGTTCTCCAAATCAAGGTTTCTGAATAAAAAATATTTCAAATGTTTTTCGAAAAATACGTTTAAGTGTACATTGCTAATTTTACTTCTAGTACCCACATATTATCTATATATTTTTTATTAGATTCCGTAGGTACATTTATATTATAGATAGTAAATAATATTTTATAATAATTGAACATTTTTAAACAACTTAAAATATTTAAAATGTGAACAAGTGCTATTATGTCTTCTCAAGACGTTATTAGTCCCCAGCTAGGCAGATTGCCTGTTCCAAGAAATCAAATGCTTCAGTTATGGGTGGGGTATTTGTCTCCAGTTATTGTATATCTTAAATTTATCTACTATTGTGTACTAATGTGTTATTGATAGGCATGAATTATTTTAAGTGACATTATTTAATAATTTTTCAAACTTCTCTCTTCCCAAGCAAGTTTAATACTTGGTTATTATTGGAACGGTGTACGACGCTTTGCAGGTTTTACGATTTATTTCGGGTGGGATTTTTTAAATATGTTTTAATTCCAAGACAATGTACAACTTTAACTTTTTTTGAAGAAAATAGATAAACATTCTCACAAAAAACCTGACAATTATTGAAAATCTTCTACTACCATCACAGTAAACGAAAGATGTTGCATATGTTTCCTAGGTTTCCTCCGTATATATATATTTTTTTGATTTTTTAAGTGAAGTCCGTTATTGCTGAACATAACCCGACTCCTGTCTTAAAATGCTACTATTTTTGTAGTAATATTGTGAATGTGTTGTTTTTATATAGCCATATGTATACTGTATAATATTTTGTAATTTTTTTTATGAATATGCACGTAAGTAGTACTGTAGGAGTAGTATTAAGAATAAGCAGGAATGTATGTAATATGTTAAGAATGTATAAATAGAATGTAAAAGTAGCACTGTAGGATACCACTGAATGGAGTTATTTAATCATTTTAAGTTTATTTATAGTAAAGCGCACTTGAAGTGAAACAACACAAAACTGTGCTATATAAATGCTTTGTTATTATTATTATTATTATGGAGAACTTAGTAGGCAGAGCAATCGAACTCGATGCCTGGGTGGGACCCAGAAGCGGTCCCAACTTAGCCACGACCAGTCGGTATTAATTAACTCTTACATTTCAAAGGGGGAGTTCATTTATTAGTGCATTTAATTGAGCTAATTTTCAAGCTTTAAAAATGTATGGTAGGCGATAACACACGTGTAATAATGCTATACATATTATGGATAATGAAAATAATTTCTGATAATCGTGCTATAAAAAAAATCTGTGTAATTAACTACAACATTGCTTATATATTTAGCACTTCCATTCCGAAGCGGGGCAATACACTTACCCCATGCAAAAGTTTTGTACGATATAGTTTTTTCCTTACATACTCTATAATTGAAGTAATTCTAAAAGAACTCTTGGGTAATCGATCTGTATTTAAAAAAAAACTTTATATTAAATAATTTTTGTCAAATTGGGACAAATACTCTCCCCTTCCTTTTCCACTATGCCTTTCCATTCGCATGCCAGCTACGTTTTTTTTCAAAATATACCCGTTCCCAATAAGCCGCGAGTGCGGCGATATAACGTGCATTTTAGAAGAAAGGTCTACAATAATAATATGAGAGTCACAATGTCTTTCGTACAATCTTTTACCATTTTGCAATATTTAATTACTGACTGTTGGCCGAAGATGGGCGATGTCCGGTTTAAAGAAAGGTAAAAACTAATTTATTTATTTGAAACATACATTATTTTAAAACTAATTGTAAGAAAGCTTTGACTGGCCAACTGGGAACAAATCCCGTTTTAGGACAGTCAAATAGACAAGTTTTCCTTTATATTAGAAGGCATTATACAAAAATATAAGGGGAAAAAGCTAGTATTGACATAGTATGGTAATATAACATATCTAGAAAAAAGTATAGTAATTAAGTATGATGAGATGTGAAGAATAAATAGTACAGAAAAAAATGCCTGCACCAGATACATTGAGTATAGTATAATAATTAATAAAAAATCATAGTTAAGTTCAAAGAGATAAAAAGTACAGAGTAATCGTTTACGTATTCCAGATAATTTGACTATAGTGTAATAGTAAGGCATTTATGAAGAGATGAGAAAAAGAAATATAATTGTGTAAATACATACGTATATGAGTTTGATAGGTACTGGTTGGTGCTGTGAGGAAAAATGCGTTTAAAATTGAGTACCAAAAAAAAGAAAATATTATTGAGTAATATTGATAAGATTGAGTTATGAATCACTCAGCTTTATGAGCCGACGACGAAACTAGGGGATGGAGGCTGAAGAGGGTGCAGAAAAGAGTTAATAACATATTGAATATATTTTATTCAATAAGCTCAAAAAGCAACTTTGGTAAATTGTTTGTAACCAAAAGTATTACTGAAAAGGGCAAAAATAATATTAAGAGTCACGGTCGCCTTACGATTTTGTGAGAGACAAAAATCGTAAGAGACCCTAGTGAATTTCATGCGTATAAAACTGTCGATATAATTTTTTAAAATTAGTATGACAAACATTGAACCCGCGATGTTTTATGTAGGTTGGCCCACTCTATACGTTATAACACTCTGGTTAGCCACAGATTGCAAATTCAAAAGAATAAGGTTTTTTTGGGCAGAATATTTCAAAATGGAAAACGCGGTACCTCGCGTTTTCCATTAAGAACTTTATGATTTAGATATGTTTTGAAAAAATAAACGTTTGGAATGAAATAAAATATTCAAATGAATGTTTCTTTATTTGGAGATAGTCACTTTCCCGGTCAAATCAATTATGGCACGGTAATGACAAGCAAGAATTCCCAACTTAATAACTTTATTAAAAAACAATCTTGAGCAATGCCGGGTACACATCAGATAGTTTATTAAAAATATCGTTTCAACATTCAATTGCTAAAGCGAGAATACTCCGATGACGTCATACTGCGTTCGTTTAAAGCCCTGTATACTCTGGATGCATCCATCCAACATGGCATCTATCTACTCGGGATGCGTCTAATACCCCCTGGCGTCCGTCGCCAACCAGGCGGTGGACGTTTTGGATTGAGAGACAAATGGCTGTTCACATATGCGCGTTATTTATTATCGCATTCCTCGCTCAGACGGGCCATAAATCTGCACCAGTCCGTCCTGCTTTTTCGAACAGGTAAACTGAATTACACTTTTGATGTTAGTTTGACATGATTGACTAACTTTTGACTGAAATATAATAAATAAACCAGGGGTATATAAATTAATTTGTAACGATTGCAACTATTTTTACATAGACATTAGTATTAGAGTTAAGGAACAGTTAAGGTGTTTCAATAATAACAATTTCAGTTAAGGTGTTTCCGAAATTGCCAATAATACTGTAGAAACCAATCACTCTTCAGATATAAATAAAAATTTAAAAAATTGACATACTAATACAATCGGTTTAAAATTAGAAAAATTGAAATTTTTGAAATTAGAAAAAAGCGTTAACAGTGAAATAAATATAATTAATAATAAAATAATTTTTTTAAAAAGCTTTGTCTTGAATTTATTTTAATAGTAATATTAATAATAAAAATTACTTCTTTTTTAATTTCTAACATAAATTTGTTATTCAATGTTTTATAATATTTTTTTATTAACATTTTTGATTAATCGCTTCCTACTTTAATCAATTTTTTAAGCGTCCCTTTCTTAATTTTACTCATTACACTTATATCAGCCTTACATTTTCATATGAGTATACTCATTATGCTTATATCAGCCTTACATCTCAGAGTGGAAGATACTCTCAGTATCGCCCTGGTGAAGGACCACCATTCAGAATTGAAACGTTGCTTGAAATGGCTTTTAGCCACGTTTGGTGAACCAGATATGAATAGCCAGGTATTTCCCCACCTTCCTCTTCCCCTTCTCCTTCCCCTTCCCAATACCTTCAGCCTCACAACATTTCCCAATTGGGGATACCATAGTCTCACTGGCTCCAGACGGTTGGGAGCAGTTGAGACTCTCGTACGGTATTCATGTAAGAGATCTTATTTCTACAGCATTCAGTCTACTTTCATCCTTCCTCTGACAATTCCATGTCTCACTGCTATACATAAGGGTTAATATCAGTACTCCAATGCGGACTGCTAGCTTCGCTCCTTTGAACAACTTTTTGTTAGCGCCAACCGAGTTCAACCCTCCGTAGTTACTACTATCGGACCCGTTCAGCACCAGTATATTTCCTTAGGTACATGAAGGAAAAACTCTTGATTTTGTGAAAGAAATAGACCCGTATTTTGCATATCGCTCGTGAAGAATAATCCTTATTTGTTCAACTAGCAGCAGTTCTTATTCCAGCCACAAATACAATAAACAAATTGACAAATTCCTTTTCGGCGGCTTTACTTTGTCTTAAATTCATTTATGTTTATATTTTTGTTTTATGTGGCTTGATAACAATTGGTTGAAATACTTGAAATCTTTTGGTATTATTTTTTTTCGAAACTTTTTTTTTTCTTTTCCTTTATTTTTTCTACAGTTTTCAACATGACGTAGAAAATAAATGATATACATTTTGTTTTACATGCTTTGTTGATATCAAAATAATAATATATGAAAACCCACAAAGGCACTGCCTGTGTGCGGGTTATATGAGTAATTTTAGTTAATAAGAGTTGTAGAATATTAATTATTTAAATTATAGTGACAACAAGAAAGTACAATATTTAATAGAAATTTTAGAATTACGCAGAATTACTTATAAGTAAGCAGAATTTTTGTTTATAATTATTAAATGTTGAAATTATAACTCAAGTAAGCAGTATGAAATAACAAATATTTTACAGAAGTAATGTTTCAACATCTACATCATTCAGCCATAATTTTTAACTAGAAAGATAATTTATTTATTGTTTGAATTTGTTTTGGTTAAAGTTTGAATGTACGAGGATTGATTAAACAATTATGTGTTTGCATTAATTTAGTGCACGATTGAGCAGAATAAAACACGCTATTAGCCCTTTTACTAACACGATTTTCGGTCTTTTCGATTTTATTTTTTGATTTTTAAAGACGAATGCTTACAGGCGCCCCCGTGACTTCCGGCTGCGTTTTATAGTCGCTCCTGATTTATCTTGGAAATAACGGGAAGTTATTAATTTTTCCGGTGTAAAAATAGCATAAAATAACAGCAATAATTTTTAGGTTACATTTATAAAAATTACATAATTTTAGTGCTGTCGTTTCGAGTTTAAATCAAGTTTATAACAAAAACCCAAATATTTAAAATATTTTTAGTTGAAATCTGCTTCGTTCTTCCGAATTAACGCATCGGGCATCGATCACATCTGGCGGTCGGTCGTCACCACATGTACTAGTGAAGTGCCAAAAGTTAATAGAAACAGAGATTCCGGGTATTCGGGCTACGGTGGTTGTAAAAATATTGTATACAACCGGGAAGTGGGCTGCTGGGACCCCAACAAGGACACCGCCAGCTGGGGCGAGAACGAGCCGTTACCTTCGTCATTGAGATAGTGGCCAAGTTCCTCAACAAGCACGACTTTGACCTGATCTGCCGGGTGCATCAGGTGGTAGAGGACGGGTATGAGTTCCAGGGAATTCGATAATGCAGGAGCAATGATGTCAGTGGACTACACGATGAAGTGCTCCTCCGGATCCCGAAGCCGGCTGACAAGCGCCTGGCGTACGTGCAGACCAACACCAACCGTCCCGCCACGCCGACCAGGGGCGTCACCAAGACAAAGAAGATTTTGAGGGCCCCATGGATCAATCCCACCGGCCACCATCCTCCCCCGCCGCTCCACCCTTTTAAGAGTATTCTGTGTTATTTATCCTAAAAATATGGATAATAATTCTTTGTCTTAGCTTAAATTCACTCTTGAATATAATGGAAACAATCACTCTATCATTTGTATTAGCGTTTTAATATATATAGTAAGGAATAAATACAGTTAGCTTTTTTTTTTCAGTTTAACATTAAATTTGGTTTTGATAATTTAACTGCATCTCTTTATATGGTCTATAAATAATGTGTAATAATGTCCTAAAAGATAAAAAATAAAAAAATTAAATAAATAAATAATAATAATAATAAATTCGTAGAATAGACGTAATATAAGAATAGGAAGTAATATTTGTACAGCGCCCCTGAGGTGATTTCTCACAAAAGCGGCGCTATAGAAATGGTCCGATTATTATTATTTCAAGGTTTGCAAAATAAATAGTCTACGGATTTTGAATAACTTAGATTATTTGTATAACATGTGAGTTGAAATTTTTTTATTTAAATTTTTTATTATACATACCCTTTATAATATGTTATTACTACTTTTAGTTCAAAGAAATTTATGTCTCCTAGGGCGTGTTTCACAATAAATCACCTATCATACATAAATCTGTACACAATAAAAAATCGGGGAAAAATTCGGTGGAGATTAAACATAAAAATCACCTATTAAAATATAAATATATCTAGAGCATTAACGAATCGGTAAAATCCCATTTTAAAAAATAGCACGCAAAGCCAGTTATGTCAGCATCACGAAAACGAAAACTGACCATGTTTATTAGCTCTGGATGTTTTTTTTTATTTTTATTATGTTCAGTGGAAAAGATAAATAAATTTAAAAATAATGACAAGCACAGGGAATTTGAATACCTATTGTAACAAGGGGGAAAAGATGGACACGACAGTGTAACAAGGTAAGAAAGAGGAGAAGAGTGCTGGCGAAAAGAAGGCAGTTTAACTCACCTCGAGGCCCGAAGCAGGGCTGATCTCAGGTTCCACCGTGGTTAGCTCAGCTGGTAAAGCATCTCATCTCTTATCTCAAAGTCGTATGGTCGGCCGCAGCCTTATAGTTGGAATAGGTAACTAGTTACTCAATGAGAGATGTGCGCTTTCTAGTCAGGGTTTATTTAAGGCAAAACATGGGCAGGTTCATTACATACGGGATTCACAACAAAGGGGAGTACCTAATCTGATTCCTGATAATCTTTCTCTGATAGATCTCCAACAGGATATGTTATTCGAAAGGCACATCTATTAACAGCACAATACAAGAGGATGAATTAATTCAGCTTACATGGCGGACGGCGGCAGCAGGCACGATTCCGTTAGGGTAAAATGTGCAGACCAGGGACTCTGGATTTTACACGTACAATGGTAGACAGGTCGTCGCAAGTTATAGCACTCGTCACTGGCTTTAATATTTATGTGCAATGCAGAGGTAGCAAGGCGTTTACAATGTACTGATGCAAATGGCGGAGAAGACGCAAAAAACTACCCTTGTGTGTTGAGTCACGTAGGCTACATGCAATGCAAGTGTCGCCCTTGTGTCAGATATTAGGATCACTTCTTGCAATTTTCGAGAAGCTTCCAGCAACTTCTTTTTTAAGTCTAGATTCTAATAATCGGATGATTTTTATAGTGCCCTTTTTGTGAAAAATCACCTCAAGAGCGCTGTACGAATCTTACTTCCTATTCATACATTATGCCTATATTAATTATTTTTTTTTTGTACACTATCATTACACATTATAGACCATATTTATAGACCATATAAAGAGATGCAGTTAGATTATAAAAATTAAATACGGCTTGGTCTAAGTTTTCATACATGTTTAATTAAAAAAAAAAATAAAAAAAAAATTAAATAAAAAAAAAAAAAATAAAAAAATAAATAAATAAATAAAAAAAAATAAAAAAAAAAATAAGCTAACTGTATTCCTTACGATATATTGCAAGACGCTAATACAAATGATAGGAGTTATATGAAGTTGGGCGGCGGGTGGGGCCTGGGGCCGGGGGTACTGATCCTTTCTTCCAATCTTCTTTGTCTTTGTTGGTGACGGGACGCTTGGTGTTGGCGCTCGTCGGCCGGCTTCAGGATCTGGAAAGAGCGCATCAGCGTGTCGTCTATTTCTCGCCCCAGCCTGTGGTATCCTTGTCGGGGTCGGGCCACAGCAGGTCGCAGAGCAGCTTTGTCGGGCACGTCCGTGGGCCGCACGATGCACCGGATCTGCTCCGTGAACTGGAGGTCAGAACTCAGGTCGCCGTGACAGCAGAAGATCTTCTTGTCAAATGTTTTTATTTCCTATTGCGCCTTTCTCGGTAGCCACGAAATCTAATTTGCGGATTGCGGTTGTGGTACAACGTTCAAGGTTATACAATTATATCTTTGCAGGTATTAAAGGCTCCAAAATAGCACATTCACCATTAAGTTTGAGTTTAAATTGTCTAGCTCGGTCGTGTACGATATTGTTTACAAGCACCATAGTTCAACGAATAACACTGTAAATCATTCACTCTGGGACACTTTTAACAGGCAAAGGTCTTTTAACAAGCACATGTGGCGAACGCCTTCGACCGATGACCGATGCTTTTGGGTTAATTTAGAACAACGTGACAGATTTGAACTTAAAATATTTGGTTTTTATTTGATTTTTTATTAAAAACTTGATTTAAGCCCGAAACGGCCACACTAAAATTATATGATTTTTATAAATGTAACCTAAAAATTATTGCGGTTATTTTATGCTATTTTTACACCGGGAAAATTAATAACTTCCCAATGTTTCCGAGATAAATCAGGAGCGACTATAAAACGCAGCCGGCAGCCACGGGGGCGTCTAGACTTGTTATGTTGTAGTTGATCTTGTTACGTAACATTATCTATTGTTATATATGAAACCATATCCAATAAAGTTTTAAAAACGCCGGGCTTTATTTTCAGAGTATCAAGTGACTTCAATAATATCAATTCTATAAAAACATTGTATATGTTACTAGTGAGAAGTCATATCGAATACATTTCCACAGTTTGGTCTCCGAATTATGAAATACATTCACTATTGAAAGAATCCGACGTAAATTCTTAAGATACGTACATTTTAAAATGGGTATACCCAGAGAATGAGACTACGATTATCTACTTTATTCAATAAATTTACTAAAATTATATAATCGTAGAATTATTTCCGATTTCACATATTGTTTGTTAAAAATTGGAAATTCAATGTTTTATACCCCCGAACTGCTATATTTCTTATCATGTACCGGGCAGGACAAGATAATACCTATCATTTTCTTACGACAATTCAACATCAGGGTCGCAATATTATTCCCCTATGCGAAGGTTTCAATATCTGGGTAACAAATACTTCGATGTTGTTGACATATTTGGCACATCGATGTTACAGTATAAGCATGTATTAGTACGGTTTCTTTCATCGAGTATAACTAGGTTACTTGAAAGTCTGTAATGGGCGTGTATAAATAATTAAATAAATATTGAGGAGATTTTAATTAGCTCTAGATAGGGAGCAGAAAAATCATAAATTTATGTATTTTCATATCAAATATACATACGGTCCGAAAGGATTAAACAAAGATTTTTATTAAATCGCCTGTTGTTAATCAAGCATTAAATATGCTATGAATCTGGATACAAAAGTGTGGTGCTGTGAAAGGGTTTTGATCGTTCATTACGGCCTTTGAACTGCCATCGTTATTACTACAGTGTGCTAAGGAAGTTTCCAACGTATCTTTTGAATGCTCCAACAGTTTAGCAAAGCAATTTGCAAAATGGGTATCTGTGCATACAGTGGTACCAGCTGCCGTGCAACTCCTGAAAACTCGTGTCATTTTTCCTGGAAATGTGACTCTTATATATGTCGCTACGTTACGTTAAGTGATGTAGAGTCGTAAGTCCGTCAATGCAAGTATTAAAACGCAAACATTTGGGAATGCAAACTCGATATGTATGATGGTGATAAATACTTTTTCTTCTTTAAAACAATGTTAAACATTCCCGGTTTTGAATAACATGACGATAATTGAATAGGTCTTACAACCATCACATTAAGCGAAAGTTTTTGCTCCGGTTGTGATGGAAGACTTAGCTAGCCGAGAATTTTAATGTGCAATACCTGAGTGGGACCCAGACGCGATGCCAACTCAGCCACTGAACGGTATTCTACTATTTTTAAATATCATAAGTATTCTTTTTAAGGAAGAATTAGGTTTTGTAAAAAGGTACCTACATCGTTAGATAGTAATGACCTTTTCATTTTGTCACTACTTCTAAAAGTGACATTTGCCACCGTGGTATATCTATGGTGGTGTATCTAATATGCCGCCGCCTGCCGATGTGCGTTTTTTTTACTTGATACATTATTGACTTATAATCAACATTGTTAAATTATAATTAACATTTTTAACATATAATTAACATTGTTTAACTAATTTGTTTTAATTTAAAAAATAAAAACAATAACTTTGTTTACATCACTCACAATAAAAGTGATGTAAACAAAGTTATTGATTTTATTTTTTAATTTATAATGTCACATCACCAAGTTACCGCTTCATATGAAAATACAATTTTTTTAAATATTTTATATGAATACCGCACTGCTCCCAACCGTCTGGAGCCAGTGAGACTATGGCATCCCTTATTGGAGAATGTTGTGAGGCTGAAGGTATTGGAGAAGGGAAGGAGAAGGGGTAGAGGAAGGTGGAAAAATACCTGGCTATTTATATCTGGTCACCAAACACGGCTCAAAGCCATTTCAAGCAACGTTTCAATTCTGAATGGTGGTCTTTCACCAGCGTGATACTGGAAGTATCTTCCACTCTGGAACGTGTGCAAATATACTATGTTATTTTTAAATGAATTATTTCTGAAATAGAACAAAATAATTACATAAAATTTACTTGCGCACGCCGGGATTTGAACCCGCGGCCTTCGGATTCGTAATCGAGAGGCTTACCCCTCGACCATGTAATAATTACATTTTTAACTTATAATTAAAAATTTTAACTTATATAATGTAAGTACATTGTGAACTTATAATTGACATCGTTAACGTTAGCAGTTGGGACTCTCCTGTGGTATTCATATAAATAAATAAAAAAAGTATAATTACCAATAATTTCGTGGAAGTATTAAAATAATGTATTAAACCTTTCAAATTCCCTTCTAAACATTACTCAATTTAAATTGACACATGGTACACATATGTGAATATAGCACCAGAGTCTCAACGGCTTCCAGCTGTCTAGAGTTACTGAAACTATGGCATCTCTAATTGGGGTATGTTGCGAGGGTGAAGAGAGTGGGGAAAGAACGGAAACGTTGTAGAGGAAGGTTGGAAACACCTGGCTACTCAGAAATGGTTATAAAAAATGTCAGTACCTCACAGTAGAGAGAGTTTTTTTTATTATTTTATAACTAAATCGGTTTTACCGATAATAAATCATTTTTATCATACATGGAGCAGATCAATGAGTTTGCACATTTGGGAAGTATGTTTACGAGAGATGGAAAGACTGGTAGGGATATTGAAAGAAGGGCGAATGCAGAAAACTCAGAGGACTGAACGCCGTTGGCTCTATCAAAAAGTTGTTAAAATGGAGAGCTGATATCCACTCTGGTGCATGGCAGTGAGGCATGGAATTGCCAGAGGAAGGATGGAAGTAAACTGAATGCCGTAGAAATGAGATCTCTAAGGCGAATGTGTGGTAAAACCATGTATGATCATGCGAAAAATATTGAGATTCGTAAAGAATGTAAAGCTGGTGTAAGCGTAATGTATAAGATTAACATAGCGACGCTTAGATGCTTTGGGCATGTAGGGCGAATGAACGAAGACAGGAGTGTAAAAAGAATATATGACGCGAATGTGAATGGAAAAAGAAGCCGGGGACGGCCGAGGAAGACATGGCACGATCAAGTGAATCAAATACATGAATTGATATCAGAAGTCGGAATAAGAGATGAGAATGTACGAGACGATGTATGAATGTGAATGAAGCAAAAAGTGTATACCAAGATAGAGTTGTTTGGTGGTACGTCCTTTCTGCCTACTCCTACGGAGAAACGGCGTGATGGTTAGTTAGTTAAATTATTTTAAACACTGTTCAACTTTCAATAAGGAACTTCAGTGAAAAATATAATGGCTTTAAATATATACATTCGTATAAATCAGCAAACACCGATTCTGAATATATAACTTTTATTGTATATAATTGTAGGTAGATTTTATAAATCGTTATATAAAAGTGAACTAAAAACTGTACCGCCAAAACACCATGTTCTGTTAGTACCACTACTTCTGACATAACACGTGCCGTTTTTGAGCCCAACTATTAGTAGAAAAGGTTTTTTCCGCTCCTGATATTGCTTATAAAATCAATTGTATAAAATCATTATGTTTGTTTATTGCGACTACTTGAGAGTTTTTGCTTGAAAATTCATACTAATTTTAACGAAGTTGTGTCTTAGTGATAATCTAATCCTTGCACAAAACAATGGCATTGGTGATTATTTCTTCAGTTATTCTGGAAGCGGAGGATTTCTAATGATACCTCATAACTCGTAATTCTTACAATGAATAATATATTTGTTTTTATTTCCAGCCATTAAAGTAACGTCAATTTTTCAAACCTATTCAATTTATTACTGCTGTCACGGACTGTTTGTCAAGTCCGAAGATGCTGCGCATGCGTCAAAACTAACTCATGCCTGGAAAACTGATGGAGGCTATTAACGCAAGCGTTCTGATTTGGCTTTCATATATAATTCAAAGAATTAAAGGTTAAAATCGTATCCAAAAAATTCTAGCCACATGCTGAGAAAATTCGAGTATGGAATAGTTTTGTACCACACCTGTTATTTTGTGATATTACCTAATATTGATATATTAGTCTATCGGTATTATGTTATTCATCGTGGGTGTTGTTAAAGGTTTTTTCATGACATTTTTGCTTTAATTGATTAATTTTACTGCCATTTACTTTCGCATTATGAATTTTCCTGACACTCCTATTTTTTTATGCGAATACCGCACAAGAGTCCCAACCGTCCGAAGCCAATGGGACTATGACATCCCTTATTGGGTTATGTTGTAAGGGTAAAAGGTATGGGGAGGGGAAGGCGATGGGGAGGAGGAAGGTAGAGAAGTACCGGGCCATTCATATCTAAGTGCTTAATACGGCTAAAGCCATTTAAAGCATCTTTCACTTTGGAACGCATCATAAATAAACTATATTTATTATTTTTAACGAATTAATTGTAAAACGACGCAGATTAATTTAATCAAATTTACACGCGCACGCTGGGATTTGAACCCATAACCTCCGGATTTGTAGTCGAGATTAAAAAATAATAATTTTTGTCGACGTTTCTACAGTTTTTTTCGATATTGAATCGCGAAAGACTAATTTTTTGGAATAAATCTTTTAATACTTTTTGAAGTAGACAAAATGTGCGTACAATTTTAAATTAAAATGCTCTCTGTAGACCTAATGGTGTCTGGGACATAACGGTTTAAAAGTTCGTACTATTTTGTCATTTAGAGCTATTTTTATAGTTTTTGTTCATAGTTGACACCGAAGGAATAATTATTTTTATTGAAATATCGGCGGTACCAAAGATTTATTAATATTAGATAACGATGAATATCGAACGAATCGAACACGGTCAGTAATGCCAGAACTTATTATCGATATGATAGACTATCTATAGTTAGTGATAAGATAGACAACATAATATACCACTAGTACCGTTATGCTATATGTTAAATATCCTACGTCACATTGAACATTACACTTTCGGAAACATTACTATTTAAATATATAACCATCTGAACGCAATATGTACACTCCGCTTCTCTACACAAGCATTGCTTAGAAGAGAAGTATAATCTGATATTTTACAATGTTTCCTTCAATTAAAAGCAGTTAAATTTGACTATAAAGTTCTCGAAGTTTTGGATGGAATCCATACAATATCGATAACCGCCTGTTGAACCGCTAATCCGAAAGCTCGTGTGACGTCACACCCAACAAGCCACAGATTTCGTGCGTTTTAGTGAGCTTTAAAAAATTGAAACTTCAACAATTATTTTAACAATGAAAACGAACTTTAAAAAAAAAATAAAAAACAGAAAATTAAGTTAGGATGTCATCATTAATAAAAAAAAATAACAAAATGGACTCGAGTTCCTTATTAGGTGGGAGTAAATAAAATAATATAATTAGTAAGAAAATTTCCTTGCACGCCAAAACAGCTATAACAATAATAAAAAAACACAAAGTTCTTAGAGAACTTAAAAATAACATAGTTAAATTTGATTTACAAAAATTTCAAAAAATAAAAATAAAAATAATAATTTCTTCAATATTGACTTTGTGGCGTCATTATTAGTAAATGAATTAAAAATTATTTTCTATTCACCACTTTATTAATACAGACATATCTACATGTTTCGAAAGCGATGCTTTCTTCATCAGGAATATTATTTTTTAGTATTAAATATTCCTGATGAAGAAAGCGTCGCTTTCGAAACTTGTAGATTTGTGTATGATAATAATAATAATAATATTTTTATTTAATTTCAAATACAATTATAAACATGTTATATTTAATGCGTACGTGAAAATACAGGTACCTATTTAATATTTGTAAAACAATGTACAAGGAAAAAGAAATATACTAAAAATAAAAAAATAAATTCAGAAATATTTAAATAAATTCAGGCAGTGGTGAAGATCGCGTCAATGAGAAGAGATTCTTTCAAGAATCAATAGAATTTCCCTTTTGAATCTTTCCTCACTGACGCAAAATATGTCGATATCCTGTGAGATTTTGTTCAGGAGCAATATACTCCTCCCTACCGGGAGAACCACTGGCAGGTTGGTCCTACAGGCAGGAAGATAGAATAATCTATGACGACGCTGTCTTAGATAGTCATCAGGAACATAAAGACTTATGCGTTCCAAAATAGCTGAATTCTCTATAGAGCCTCGCAGCAGTCTAAAAATGTGGGTAGCGGCATACCCCTCTCTTCTGAGCTGCAGGGAGTGAAATCCGAGCATGCCCAGAAGAAAGTTAGTTGGATAAAGCCACGGATAGACTCTATACTCCCTCATGTAAATAAATCTCAAAAACATTTTCTGAACCCTCTCTAACATGAGCGAGCACCCCGTCTCGTGAGGATTCCAAATAGCCGACCCACTCTCCAGCCTACTACGGACTGAAGAGAAGTATAATATTCTAAGAGTACGAGTAAAACCCTCACGGTCCGAATGACAAATCCTAACATTTTTAATGCAGATTGACATACCCCTTCGATATGAACACGAAACGTAAGTTTACTTTCATACACGATTCCAAGATCCTTTATAGTAGAAACACGTTTGAGATTATGAGTGAGCATAGTATATCTGTGGTAGGTGAGACTAAATGCTCTGGTGAAAGACAGGACTTCGCATTCTGACATATTGAAATGAAGCTGATTTCGTAGGGTCCATTCAGAGATGTTATCAATGTCAGCTTGAAGACGTAGGCAATCTAAAATATTTCTAATTAGTAGAAATTATTTGAGATCATCAGTGAAAAGGAGAAAGCGAGAAAAACGGATGACTTTAGCAATGTCATTAATGAAAATAGAGAAGAGGGGAGGCCCTAGGATTGACCCTTGGGGGACCCCAGAAAAAAACAGAAAATCAGCGGATTGAAAAATTCCGTGTGTGACAAATTGCTTCCGGTTTTAGAGGTAACTTCTAAAAAACTTTAGCACACGAAGGGAGAAACCCATTTGGGCAAGTTTTGTTAGTAAGATATCGTGATTCACTGTATCAAAGGCTCTGGAGAAATCATTATACGAACAGTCTACTTGGTATCCACTATCTAGGAACCTAGCAACATAGTCAGTGAAAACCATCAGATTGGTTTCCGTAGATCTTCCTTTTCTGAAACCATGCTGTTCGGGGATAATATATGCGTCTATTTGAGGTACAATGAATTTATGGATTAGTTTTTCAAATAGTTTAGCAGGAGCTGAAAGTATGGCAACAGGTCTATAATTCTCGATTGACTTTTTGGAACCATTTTTAAAAATAGGACATATTTTTGAAATTTTCCATAATTCTGGAAAAGTGGAGGTACCTAATAGCTTGATTAAATATAAAAAAATAAAGGTGCTTTAAGGAATTCAGCGCAACCTTTAATAAAGAATACGGGAACGAAGTCGGGGCCAATAGAGTGCGAGTTCTTCATGTGTCTTATGGCATTCATAACATCAGATTCCGTAAATATACATAAGTCAATGTTAGAGGCTCCTCTGGTATTAAATGCGGCCGCATTATTAATATGTAGAAGTGGAGCTTCTCTACTGTAGACCGATTGAAAATGATCGGCAAACGCGTTAGCCACACCCGAGCCATGAAATTCCCGATCACATTTCATCATGGTATCTTCAAGACCACCATCCTTCCGAAGGGTTTTTATGTAATGCCAGAACATCTTGGGATCGTGCATGATGTTACCTTCGATTTCAGACACGTAAGCTCGATAGGCCACTCGAACCTCGCGCCTAACCAATGCCCGGTAAAAACTAAACAGATCGTATTCACTCTGAAGTCCTCCTACATATATTAATATAGTGGTAAATACGAAATAATTTGTAATTAATTTATAAATTTAAATTAAGTGGAGTTCCCGCACAAAAACAATTAAAAAACGTGGCTAAGCCATTCCAACCCAAGTTTTGATTTTGAATGGTGGTCTTTCACCAGGGCGATACTGAGAGAATCTGATTTATTTCCCCTCCTATCAATACCACCCCTTAAAAAACAGTTACCTAAGTCTCCAATATAAAAATTGGGTTAAGAGCATCTCGATGGCTTTGATATCAAGGTGGCTTTTATTTCTATTCCAGTAGAGAACTAGTCGGTTCCGTTATCTCAAGTTTTTCTCCTCACTAATAATTTCCCCATTCAGAAACTCAACGATCTCAGAAATCGAATCGGTAGACTCACTTGAAGTAGGCATTAATTTTCGAGTCCAGTGAGCAGCGAGATCGATACGTAATTTTACAAGTCAGTACGTATGATATCTCCGGGACGTGCTTTTGACGAATTTCAGTGATCTTGTTTGACACTTATTTCATGAAATATTCATAGAAAATCATGATATTTCGCTTTTCCTGCACTTGTTTTTGTAAAATAATTATTAAAACCGTATATTTATAGGTATTTTTTGTTTTTAATAATGAAGAATGACATTTCGTGATTAACCGCCGGTCCTTTGGGTTACTAATCAAAAAGTACGTAAAAAAACATCGTTTTTTTTTAATTAGATTTCGCAATAACAATAAGTGTTTACAATATATCAACTTTTATGAGAGAAACGAAAATACCGAACACATCCGTTAGCTTCGAAATACTAAACGAGATGACGCAGGAACAAACTTGACGTATACGAATGTTTTGACGGTTTCGGGTGTAGTTTTTTAGGAGGGCGGTTAATACAAAGTAGAATGTAATGTTAATTTACGGCAGGCACGGCAAAATTGGTTCCTTACTATAAACACATTCACGCACAGTGAATGAGAATATTTCCTTCTGTGCTTTGCCTGCCACTGTACGTGTCTGCACTGCACGGTGCCGGTAGATGTGAACAGACATTAAATCAAAACACGTATGAATGGGCAAATTTTTTAATAGTGATAAAAAGTCATTAAAAATACGCAAAAAAAACTGTTTTAAATAACTTATTTTTAATCAAGGTTTTCAAATTAATTTTTTTTTTAAATTAGATTAGGTTTGTTCGCTAGTTTTTACGATATGACTAGCTGATGTGAATCCGGCCTTTTTTTGGAATAAAGTTACGAAGTTGTGAATTATCGTTTGGGTGTCATAAATTATTTGACAGCGAAAGTAATGCCATGTGACGTATACTATCTCTAAACAAAGAAATAATTTCATTCCAAACATTTATTTTTTTTCAAAACATATCTAAATAATAAAGTTCTTAAGTAGGTACCTACTCCATTTTGAAAATATTCTACCCAAATAAACCTTCTTCTTCGAATATGTAATCTGTGGCTAACCAGAGCGGTATATCTATGGGAAAACCTCAATACCACATGGCGGATTCAAAGTTTTTCATACTAATTGTATAACGTTTTAGCAACAGTTTTACATATTAGATTTCATTCAAACTACTCTTTCAACCTATCCGACACTAATAAGAACAAACTATGCTAATTTTAGCCAAATCGGTCATGTAATTTTCGATAAAATCGAAGACAGACAGACAAACAAATATTAATTTTTAAATATACAGAAGATGACTTTAACCGTTAGAATGCTACGCGGCGCAAAAACGCTGCGATCGTTTGTATCGAAAATTGCGACGCAGCGCAAAAACGCTGCGAGTTTCAGTGTGTTTTTGGTGCTCCATGGGAGTGGACGTACTCTAACCTCGCGCGTAATTTGTGACGAGAGTGCATTCTTATAAATTTAAAAATAACTTTTCACTGTTTTTTTTATATTATTTAAAAAAAAAACGTGTCATGTGCTATTATTTCGGACGTTGATTCGATTCCTAGTGATTCTACAGAGGGTGAAACAACAGATACAAATAGTGATGATAGCAGTATTATAACGCATCGAAGAAAAAGATTGAGGATTGAAAGCGAGTCTTCTATCTCCTCTTCATCTTCAGAAACAGAAGAAACACCAACTTTTGCCAAAATTCCTCCGACAAAAGTGTTTTCTAAAGCAAAAAACGATTTTTTCGAGACTCCTGGACCTAGACGGACGGCTCCTCCCGATGGCACACCTATAACCTATTTCAACTTATTCTTTACCATATCACTGCTCGAAACCATCGTAAGGGAAACAAATCGATATGCTGCCCAGTTTTTGGCCTCGCACGCTGTATCGGATAATTCACGAGCAAAAGTGGACGCCGACAACAATACATGGTACGAAATGAAAGCCTTTATTGCCGTCTTACTCGAAATGGGGATAACAAAAAGGCCAACAATTAATAGTTATAGGATAAAAACATTCCCGACACATAACATGATTTAGGACAATGTTTTCAAGGGATAGGTTCCTACTGATTTTGAAGTTTTTTCACTTGATTGATAATAGGTTATTATTGGAACCAGGCCATCCGGATGACCCACGTGGCAAATAGTATTCAGCATATTTGGAAGAATGGTGCTCAACTCTTATATTTTGAATGTTTCCAACACTACCGAAAAAAATGACCCGGTTCCAATTCACATCGAAAATGATTGAGGATATCGAAAAGGAGTGGATGAATCATAAAAATTGCATGTCAACAAAACCATCTTCATCAAACAAAAAAATTGCGCAGGAAAAATTACCGGGACGTAACTGTTGCTACACACCAGGGCGCGGTGTGTAGCAACAGAGGGAGTAGGATAAAGCGATCCCGCCTTACTTGCGTTCATTGTATAAAGGCCTACACGCTATTTGTGCGGCAAAACATAATTGTTGAGCTATTTTTTTTTATATGTTTTATTTTCAAAAATAAATAAAGTACAATAATATTGATATTTTGTGTTTATTTTTTCATATTCGTATCAATAAACATTTTTTCTTTATAATGCAAAAAGAATTATTAAAATTAATTGATATTTGTCTAAATTAGAGTGTTTTATTTGACACCATTATTTTTCCTCTAAATTAATCAATATGTGTATAGCAATTTTCATAATTTTTTGCAAAAATTGCTTAGCACTAAAACGGTTAAAATAATGCCGATTCATACGAGTATGTACGTTGAATTATCATGAAACCGTGAGTAACACATTTCAGGCAGATAAACAAAAAAAATTTAACTTAAATGGTTGTATTAGATGTGACAACAGTTTTCCTACAGCACCAATTAAACATAGCTAATAGGATTCGTGTGAAGTGCATATGTATCCGTGATGTCAGTGTATTTGTATAATATCGATGTTAAAGTTTAGGCCAATATTATTGTAAGTATGAATAGCACAGTTCGTATATATTTTTTTTGTAAGTATGCGTGCAGAATATGGCAGATGTCCCAAAGACATGTTAAATTAATCAAGGACAGGAGATTAGCACAGTCGATGTTAATATTTTTCGTTCCTCTACACCATTGATTAAAATAGAAGCGAAGTGTTGTAATTGAATTAAAAAGTATTCAATTTCAGTAACTAAAGCAATGTATGAAATAAATTTGTTTTTCTCATCTCTTCATAAGTACTTAACTATGAATAAATAAATCAAAAAATACACTTTGCATTCACCACGTTATTAATATACACAGATATCTACATGGTTCGAAGGCGATGCTTTCTTCATCTGGAATACATATATATAATACTAAAAATAATAATGTCAAGTATAGACAAATGATAAATATAGAAAACAATAATGTAAGAATAGACAAATTATAAACATAAACAAAAATTGATTAAAGTAGGTAAGTAATTAATCAAAAATGTTAGTAAAAAAATATTTGTAAAACATTGAATAACAAATTAATATTAGATATTAAAAAAGAAACAATTTTATTATTAATATTAATATGAAAATAAATTCAAGATATAGCTCTTCAAAAAAAATATTATTAATTATATTTAATTAACTATAAACACTTTTTCTAATTTCTAAAATTTAAAATTTGTCTAATTGTAAATCGGTTGTATTTATATGTAAAATTTGTAAGCCTTTATTTATATCAAAAGAATGATTGGTTTCGAAAATATGATTTGCAAATTCAGAATAGTATTATCTAAACCCCTTAGGTGTTCCTTAATACTGAAATTTCCAGAACTCTTTCCTATGTAAAAATAGTTGCATCGTTACAAATTAAAAAAAAAAACTATTGTAATATACTCAAATTATCTGGAATACGTAAACGATTACTCTATACTTTTTTTTCTTCTCTCTTTAAACTTAACTATGATTCTATATTAATTATTATGCTATACTTCACATCTCTTTATACCAACCACGATGTATAGCACTGAGGAATCTTATTGGGAGAGGAAGGATGAAAGTAAACTTAATGCTGTACAAATGAGATCTCTGAGGCGAATGTGTGGTAAAATCATGTATGATAGTGGGGAAAATGTTGAGATTCGCAAAGAATGCAAGGCGTAATGAGCGTAATGAGTAAAATTAACGACGCTTAGATGGTTTGGGCGTGTAGAGCGAATGATCGAAGAAAGGAGTTGTAACGTAAATACTGACCCCGAGTCTATGATTGGGATAATTGTCTACGGAAGAGATTGGTGAGAGGATGTCTATGGGAGACGGCAGACGGAAGGGAGCGACTCAACATGGCGGGCGACATAACCTGACTGGAGCGGTCGTGATCGACGTGTGTTTTTTGGGAGAGATTATGTATTTGATTTTCTATTTTGTTTGACGTCGGAGGGCGTCTACTGAATTTGCCCGAAGTGGGTGTGTTTTTTGTTTTATTGATTGATCGATGGTCGGATTGTGAGGCGATGAAGCCAAACCGCGCGTGCCTGCTGCTGTGGTGAAAATCTCGGAAGAAGTGATGAGCGGACCAAAAAGGACATAAGGTAGCATCTGCATATTCCATTGTCTGGACCCCACGGAAGAGGCTATGGCGGATGGCGCTTCAGAAGAGTCGTCCTAGACTTCTTTTTTGAGATTACTACGATCGGTGAGCATCTGGACCTGGAGAGGCCTTCCATGATGCTGAGGAGAGGAGTCGGACCATGAGAGCCATCAATTATTGTTTGAACCTTTTCGTGTTGGGATCAATCCTTCTCTTTACTCTTTTCTTTGCTAAACCATGATAGACGTGGTTATGGAATCATTAAATTTATGTTCTTTCCTTTTACAAGGGTTTTATTTACTGTATCAATCAATACATCCCACTTCCCTGAACTTCACCATCATTCTCACCCACGAATCTTGAGATGAGAGAACATTAGCCGTCGTATCATATTTACGCTACAGAGTGTAAAGAGAATATATGACGCGAATGTGAATGGAAGGAGAATTCGGGGACGCCTGCTGAAGAAATGACAAGATCAAGTGAATCAAATACTTGAGTCGGGCCATGTCAGAATTCGGAATAATAGAAGAGAATGTATGAGATGATATATGAATTTGAATGATGCAAAAAGTGTATGCAAAGGTCGACTTGTTTGGCGGTCCGTCCTCTCTGCTGGTTTATTTTGCCCATCTGAATAAATGAGCATAAATTTCCTTATCAAATTCATGGATAATATATTTAATCACAAATTGGCACTTTTCTAAATTTCTCTTTTTGGTTGGTTTTTCTTAGGATACTCGTATAGCTTTTCAGCCTTTATGGACTGCAAGCTACTAGTATAATGGTAGTAGATAGTTGTACCGCGCACATAGTAACACATTTTACACTTTTTTTATACATAAAGTATTTCAAATATAATAATGTTATTATTGAGCTCCGCAAGAATATTAGTATTTATTATTTTGACAACTGTTTCGGCGTTCAAAGCCATTTTCAATCTCTGTGTAGGCCATATTGCTACGACTTGCTTTTATGATTTTTTTTCCCCACCCCGATATAATTTGTTTGATGATTGAAATGATTTATTATTATCGGTAAACACCAATTTACTCAGAAAATAATTGTGATAGTAATTTTTTTTTCTATTCTGTGAGGTACTTAGAGTTGAATCTGTTTATCCCTTAGTATTTTAACGAAATCGAAACAACGTAATAATTCATGAATTAACCACACACATTAAAATTCATTGTCTTAAGAGCATTCACGTCAATATAAAACAATTAATAAAAACCTGCCATCATTTTAAGTGACGTAATTCGATATTCACCGAAAATTAAACAAAAATCATCACCATAAAAAATTAAATCTGACCTAACTAGGTAGAAGATGGCTTTGCATGCCGAAACAGCTGTTACAATAATAAAATTAAAATACTTGCCGAATGTAATAATAACATTATTAATTTTGACTTAGTTAAAAAAAATGGAGATCCACGAAATAAACACAATAAGAATTAATGCATTTCTACTTGATTTAAAGAAAATACATAAACACCCGAATACTTTACTCAAACCAAATAACGTATAATATTACTCACTCATCCATTAAACAAGCTTGCTCCAGAAACGTAGCAAATAATAAATCATAGCCTGGATGCTGAATGCTGCTAGTAAATACAAGTAAACACATAGTAGATGCAACGTACACGTGCATGAAATAGTTTCATGATGCAATTTAGTGCAGCAAACGAAATGTCTTGTGCACGTTATTTACTGCGGGTCATAAGCGGATATTTAAGCAAATGTTGGAGATAAGTTCAGAAGAAGAGCGTTGGAGTAATGCTGAAAAATTACTTTACTCACGGCTTCCGTTTGAGGTGAAGAAAGAATTGTCACCATGGAAACACATTGTTATCTAATTAATGAAATCGGTTAACATTATCAAGTAATTAAGTTATCTTAATTCAATGATTAAAATATAACAATGAGGTTTACAAACTTCGATAAGTTATACAAAATAGATTGAATTAAGTTATGCCTGATTATATGACATGTAAGAACAAATACTCTTACAGACTTACAAACGGTGAACAATTTCATACATCTATGAGCATCTATAACTATAAAAAGAAGGTTGTGAAACAGAAGGGGAAAGAGGGATTAGCAGGACAAAACACATCATGACCAAAATTCAAAACCTAGACTAAGCAAACCTAACATAACTTAACATAACATAACCTAATCTAACCCGAATAAGCCAAACCTATCGTAGCCAAACCAAATCTAAACTTACTTAACCTAAATCGTGGGGTTATCATAAACTGAAACAAGCAATTATGGAATACGTGAAAAGTTAACGTTGGCTATCGTTTTGCTCGTTGCACCCAGCGGCGGTGATTAAATTATATTATTAATCCCATATGTTTATTCATGATTTTTAGCAGGCAAATTGATGCATGAATTTTTTTTTATCCATCCCTAATTTTAAATGATGAGTTTTTAGGTAGGTACTTAACTACGATTTGATATTCTAATTTTTCTTGCTTTAGTGTTCCTAAATATTAAATCATATTTATATTATATGTGTATTTGTACTTAATTTTTTTTTGTATATTTAATATTCCTTAAATTTAATCGATAAATGGAACCTACCATTTTTATATTTTATTAACTAAATATTTTTTATTCCTCAATATTTTTTATATAATTTGATATTATCGAAATGTATATATCTCTCGATAAAAGTGTCTAACAAATATTTTATGCAAGAAATGCATTAGTGTGAAAAAACTAGAATACCTAAGAAAAAAAAAATATATATATTACTATTCACAATTTATAGACGAACGCACAAAGAAAATTATTATTATTTTTTATTTTTTATTTATTCATTCATTTTTTGAAACATACATTCACACAAATAAGGTACAATGATTATAAACATATTGTTGTTTTTTTTTTAACATTAAATTATAAATACATCTGGACAACCTATGAGTAATGTATATAAAACAAAAAATCCCACATAGGCAAGGCCAGTGCGTGGGTATACCTGGTATCAGTTAGTTGCAGTATATTGGTTTATTTGTATTAATACATGGATGTTAAAGGTAAGTTAAATAAAAGATTTTAAGTTAGATAAGAAAACAAATCGAAAAACAAAGAAAAAAAAGTGGGGAAAATATACAGTTATAGCAGGAAAGGGTTGATATCTTTGGTTTTAATCCAGTTTTTATGATGTTCAATTTCAATTATTCACTTCTATTTTTTCTAAATGGCCTGCAAAGGAACTAAAATAATTTAAAATATGATACGTATGGGTAGAAAGGTACCTACTTGTATCGCTTGTTAATATTGAATCAAATTTGAATGATTTAAATAAAATAAAAAATTCTAATTTGCTTCAAGTCTACATAACGGATATGCAGTGAGTGGACATCACATTATAACCCGTGGATTTTTTTTTGAAATTATGAAATTTTTACACTTTTTCAAGGAAATTTGATAAATGTAATGCAATTTAAAGTTCTTATTTTTATTCAAATGTAATTGATTAATACAAATAAACGAAACAAATCGTACAATTTTTACACATTTAGTATGAACTATAAAAATTTAAAAAAAATCGTTTTAATATTTCGTGATACAGCAACAATAATGATGAGTAATCTGAAAGTATGTTGCCTGTTGTATGCGGATGATGCGGTGCTGATTGCTAACAGTATAGAAGATTTACAGTCCCTTGTATCTAGGATGAATGAAGTATGCATGAAGAACGAGCTAATGATGAATGTAAGTAAGTCTAAAGTCATGGTGTTTGAAAGAAAGAGTGCGAAAACAGTGTGCAATATAGTTGTGAATTTGTATATTTGGGAAGTATGTTTACGAGAGATGGAAAGACTGATAAGGATATTGAAAGAAGGGTGAATGCAGGAAACTCCATTAACGGAGGACTGAACGCGGTTGGCGCTAACAAAACGTTGTCCAAAGAAGCGAAGCTAGCAGTCCACAATGGAGTGCTGATACCAACCCTGATGTATGGCAGTGAGGCATAGAATTGGCACAAGAAGGATGAAAGTAAACTGAATGCCGTAGAAATGAGATCTCTGAGACGAATGTGTGGTAAAACCATGTATGATCGTGTGAAAAATATTGAAATTCGTAAAGAATCCAAGGCTGATGTAAGCGTAATGAGTAAGATTAAGAAAGGGACGCTTAGATGGTTTGGGCATGTGGAGCGAATGAACGAAGAAAGGAGTGTAAGAAGAATGTATGACGCGAATGTGAATTGAAAAAGAAGCCGGGGACGCCCGAGGAAGACATGGCACGATCAAGTGAATCAAATACTTGAGTCGGGCCATGTCAGAAGTCGGAATAATAGAAGAGAATGTATGAGACGATGTATGAATGTGAATGAAGCAAGAAGTGTATGCTAAGATCGAGTTGTTTGGCGGTCCGTCCTCTCTGCCTACCCCTGCGGGGAAACGGCGTGATGGTTAGTTAGTTAGTTACAGCAACAACGGCTTCAATACGCCATGGCATAATCGCTATTGGTTTTTTTATGGATTCTGTCAACTCTGGGTCATTTTGTCAGATCCTGATAATCTTTTCTATAAGATCTTGCTTACATAGTCATCTAACTATTTTTTTGAGGCTCTACTAGAATAGAACGTGATCATCATATAATAAAAGATAACATTATATTAAAATATTCAAATGTGAAAATGAAACTTTTACTTTAAAAAAAAATTTACAAATGAAATAAAAGATGTTGTTCTTATGTGATGACCACCGTCCGTGAATACACACAGCAGGTGGTTGAATCTCTAACTGATAGGCAAAACAGAAGCAACTCTATTGATTAAAAATATTAGTGCAATAGAACAAGGTTGACATAAGAGATGTTTCAGTCGTTATTTATATAATAGACGGCGGCACAATAAAAATATCAACTGTTAGATACGAATAGCACGGCAAATACGTAAATACAAAGTAGTCCTTGAATGTTTTTCAAGAACGATGACTTTTAACTTTAAGTAATAGCTTACAATAATGGAGAATTATATTTAAAGCATTGTTTTACAATGTTAGAGAAATATTTTTAAGATTGAGCTCGAACTAAGCAAAATCAAGAGTCAAAGCAAATATCTACCTTACTGAAGTGCGAAACGGAGGAAAAAGTCGATCAAACCGATGAAATTCGAATGCCTTTTGAAAAACGAATGAATTCCGGCGTCACCTAAAGCGGATTACGCGGTAATGGATCCTGTTTCAGAGCGAGATGTAGGAGAACGCGAGTCAAAATCGAAATTTTGAAAAATATCTGGGCTTTTGTGATTAAAGCATTAATATATACTCGTAGATTGTAAAATTTGCATAGCGCCGTTTTGTGAGAAATTACCTCAGAGGGGATGTACAAATATTATTTGCTAGGTTTTATTAATATTATGTACAAACAGTTACACAAACACACTTACCTGGCAGGTCACTCCGGATTAACTCGTTGTTTTATTAAGTATTTTATTCTTATTTATTAATGATTTTATATTTATAAGTTGGTTAGTGGCAAAAATATTGATGCCTTTTTTAAAATTTATGACCGGAGAAGAGATTTAGAAAATTTTCGAGGTTTACTGAATTTATGACAAATATGCTTTGTTAAATACTCGAATCATAGGCCATAATTTATTTGTATTTTGAAATGACCTTTGAGACCTTACGAGAGTTCAAACTATTCGAATAAATAGAAAATCAAGAACGAATATTTGGTTTACGGTGGGATCGATTTTCAGATTGTAGCTCGCCCATAACACTAAGCTTTTTTGACATGATACGATTTTACGATATGATCGTATTTTTTTACGGCCATAATATTTGTACCGCAAACCACAACAATTATTTTTAAAACCTGTAGAATACGGATGAATTGGGATAGTAGATAGTGAATAAAATAGATGTAGAAATACTTGAGGGATATTTAGAGAATTTGGATAAATCTGATATTATAAATCCGCTTATAACTAACCTTCCCCAAAAAGCTTTTCATCTTTTCAAAAGAAGAATTAGTCCACAGTTTCCGTACATAGGCCGTGAAGAGAACAAATCGTACATATGTATATCCCATTCCAACTACAGATTACAATCCCCAATCCACCGCTTACACAGCCTTGGTAACAAATACTTAAGTTATGCGGATGTATTTGAAAATAATCTGAACATGGCTAATTAAAAAAAAAGAATGAACGAATTATTTCTACCTAGTTTATAAATTATTGTTAAGATCAACTTTTTGTATTATTTATTTTACATCAATATTAATATTGACTTCGTTGGATTGGTAATATTAATGTTTTCTAATTTCTTCAAACGGTTGGTAACTTTGTGGCGTCAATATTAATTAAATATTTAAAAACGTACTTTGTTTACACCACTTTTATAAAAATAGATAAATATCTCTACATGTCTCGATAGCAATGCAGTCATACTAAGGAATATATGAATACTAAAAAAATAATTTCAATTATAGATAAATGCAAAAATTAGAACATTAATTTAATGACATACAAATGATAAACATAAACAAAAATTAATTAAAGTAGGTAAGTAATTAATTAATTTTCCAATAAAAAAATAATTATAAATATTGAATACTAAAGTACTTGCATATAAAAGCCCCTTGGCGTTTACATAATAAAATGAAAAAAAAAATCGGCCGTTTTTTCCGTTGTCATCTTTCATTTAGGTTATGTTAATATTATTTACTACAATGATTTAATATTAAAATGAGGTTTTTAAATCTCAATAACAATAATTAATAATTAAAAAAAAAAAAAAAATTATCTTGAATTTCCTATTATTTCAAGTTCTCTTGAAAATCTTAAATTGTATAATCATGATAACATGACAGCCGACTCAAGAGATCCCCTGGATGTACTGGGTAAAGAAGAGCAGTGTCACAACCCAAATGGGCTAAATCGCGATACAGGTTAATTTTTTTTATTTTTCTTTTATTGTATAATAGTAATTACATACAATCGGAACTGATAGCCGCTAAGCCACTGTGATCAGCAGGAGTTTAGTTCAACAATATTTATTTATTTATTTGAAATACACATTATTTAACAACATTTATGAAAGCTTTGACTGCCAACTAGGAACAAATCCCGTTTTAGGACAGTCAAATTGACAGGTTTAGTTCATATTAAGTCCCATTATACAAAAACAGAAGTGAAAAAAGCTAGTATTGACATAGTATTGTAATATAATATTATATAATACAACAATAAATAACAATCATCATACAAATGTAGCGCAATAATAGAACAATATAGGTGCATGCCTGTTGTGGTCAATGTACATAAGTTGGAAAAAATAAGTTTTTTTAAACATGAAAACAGTTTTGTTATAGAGATACTAGAGTTCAATTACATAATATCGATTTAAATAATATTATAAAAATATAAAAATATCAGACTTAATATAATAGTAACATTTAAACAATTTTAAAAATACCCGCATCTATCAAGGAGATATACAATCAAGGAGACCATCATATTTGTTCAATAGACAATGTAAGAAAGAGAAAACTAGCGTAATTCAGCAGAAGTAAAGGAGCTATACAACCAATTGTTCAATAGACAATATAAGAAAGAGCAAAATAGCGTAAATGCAGCAGATGTAAAGGAGCTATACAACCAAGAGACCGTCATATTTGTTCAATAGACAATGTAAGAAACAGCAAACTAGAGTAAATGCAGCAGATATAAAGGAGTTATACAACCATGAGACCGTCATAATTGTTCAATAGACAATGTAAGAAACAGTAAACTAGAGTAAATGCAGCAGATATAAAGGAGTTATACAACCAAGAGACCGTCATAATTGTTCAATAGACAATGTAAGAAACAGTAAACTAGAGTAAATGTAGCAGATATAAAGGAGTTATACAACCATGAGACCGTCATAATTGTTCAATAGACAATGTAAGAAACAGTAAACTAGAGTAAATGCAGCAGATATAAAGGAGTTATACAACCAAGAGACCGTCATAATTGTTCAATAGACAATGTAAGAAACAGCAAACTAGAGTAAATGCAGCAGATATAAAGGAGTTATACAACCAAGAGACCGTCATAATTGTTCAATAGACAATGTAAGAAACAGCAAACTAGAGTAAATGCAGCAGATATAAAGGAGCTATACAACCAAGAGACCGTCATCATCAATACACAAGGTTACTTTCCAAAAGTCAACACTTTAACATCGTTGAGAATTTCGTCGTTGAGCAATTGTTTTTAAATTCGTATGGCAACTTGTAACAATAGTACAAAGATGGAGATGTAAGAAGGGATTTGTAAATACGGGTGAGAAACAGAACCGGTTTAAATAACGGAGCCAAATTGAATGCAGGCGACAAGTTCACGCATTTCAGAAGAAAAGCAAATAGGAGAAAGGGATCGTTATATGTACTGTCTATCAACTGTGAATGGATGTCTCGATAAATGCACAAAACCTACAAGAACACAGTAATTTTCACAGCTATATTGAAACTAAAACCCTTGACTCCGTGCAGAAACGTGTTGTCCGTTTGATAGATTCCCCAAGTTAATAAACGGATTGCAATCTTTAGAGCAGAGGCGTCATGTCGGAATGCTGTCCTAGTTTTATTTGTATTTCAATGGAATGCGATCTGAGGAACTAGCGTCATTGATCCCTTCGGCACCGCTGCAGTCGGGAAAAACGTCAAACGCGCGCTCGGTCTGATGGTTTAGAAATGGAATAAAATACTTATTTAATAAATTGTGGGAAATTGTGCTTAATTTATTAGTTTTAGATTTCCTGTGGCTTAAAATATCTCAATTTTTATTTATTTATGCATGCTTTAATGAGGACATTATATTATTTTATATATTCATGAAAGCACATATCAATAAATAAAACAAAGTCAAAGAAAGTCTAAAAATAAGAAAGTAAAGAAAATATCTGACAATTTATTAAATAAATATTTGAAACGGGCCGTCCGTTTGATAGAATCGCTTATCTTAACAAACGGATTGCAATCTTTGGACCACAGACGTCAGGTAGGAAGGCTGTCCTTGTTCTACCGGTATTTTAATGGAAGATGCTCTGAGGAAGTAGCGTCATGGATCTCTTCGGCACCGGTTCATAGTCGGGAAAGATGCCCAATATTTGCACACGGTTGACGTTTGTCGCTTCTACGACTCGTTCTTGTGTTCAACAGCACGAATGTGGAATGAACTGCTGGCCCCTGTGTTTTCTCCATCCTACAACATGGGTCTCTTTGACCCATGTGCACTCCCTCCTCTCCCTAAAGAGACTCTTCAAACATTATCCTCAAAGATGACATAGGCCCTGAGAAAAATTATTTTCCTCAGGGTTTAGTGTTTTTTGTTATTGAAAAAAAATTTCAAAAATATTTCGTGGTATTTTGACGATTATTTTTGACTGCTGCGTTTACGTTTTTTAATAAAAAAACTGTTTTTTTTTCTTTAATTTTTTTTTCAGATAATGAGTCAAAGTTAAAGTTTCTACCACTTTGTAAAAATTGATAGTTCAAACCTAAAGAACATAATTAATTTAAAATAAATCCTCAACATTTGTTTTTTTTTATATAAACCGAATTTTATTTTAAGGAAATTATTAATAAAAATTTCTTCAGTAATATCGCAAGGGTCGTTAAAAATCACAACACACCCTGCTAAACAGATGATCCATTAGTTCCACTGCGCTGTCAGTTCTACAACAAGCTACATCACGTAATACGTCATGTTTTCACTAACCACATTCCTTTCTCTCTTTGAGCGCCCCACAGGAGTCTCACGTTACAAGACGCGCAGATTGCTGAATTGCTGAAGCACTCACCCGGGGAGCAGCAGTGCTAAGGGTAGCTAGGAATCGAACGGGAACAGGGTGGGTAGCTTTAATCCTCTCCGAGCGGCTTTATACACAAATACGTTAATATGCCTCAATGTGGGATGTATTCTCACATTATATACAGAATGATATCATTAGAATTCTCTAATGTACCGCTTATTCGTATTTGCAGGGGTGCCAAGATTAAATGGTTTTTATAATAATTTCGAATGTAACGAATCCAACAATATTTAGGGAAACGAAAACAATAATACTTTTTTTTTCCTCGTAGCACCAACCAGTACCTATCAAACACATATTATAATATTTGTTTTTCTCATCTCCCCTTAAGTATTTAACTATTACACTATTCTCATATTATCTGATATACGTAAACGATTACCGTATTTTTTTTCTTACCTCTTTGAACTAAACTATTATTCTATCTTATTTATTATATTATAGTCAAATTATCTGTTGTACACACTTGTTTTTTTCTTTACTGTTCTTCACATCTCTTTACACTTTTTTCTAGATATATTATATTACCATACTATGTCAATACCAGCTTTATTCCTTAATATTTTTGTATAATGGCACTTAATATGAACCAAACTTGCCAATTTGACTATCCTAAAATGGGATTTGTTCCCAGCTGGGCGCTCAAAGCTTTCTTAAATTTTATTTTTAAATAAAGTGTGTTTCAAATAAACAAATATACGTATTTCTGTACATTTAAGTGCGCCTGTCAGTTTCATTCTTATCTTAAAAAAATCGTCTCTACCAAACATCTTTTTTTATAAACTTATAAATACGTCAGCAACGGTTGCGTGGTTGTCTACAAGTACTTTTTACCGTACGGCACATTATCAATGTATTGTGTAGAGATACAAACTTTGTTCTTAATACATCACCTTGATACCAACCCTGATGTATGGCAGTGAGGCATGGAACTGGAAGAGGGAGGATGAACGTAGACTGAATGCTGTGGAAATGAAAGCTCTGTGGCGAATGTGTACTTAAACCATATATGATCGTGTAAAAAATTGTTTAGATTCAGAAAGAATGTAAGGCTGATTTAAACATAATGCGTAAGATTAAGAAAGGAACGCTTAGATGGTTTGGGCATGTAGACCGAACGAACAAAGAAAGGACTGTAAGGAGAATAATAATAATGAAGAGTGAAAGAAGAAGCCAGGGTTGTCCGAGGAAGACATGATCAAGTGAATTAAATACTTGAGTCGGGCCATGTCAGAAGTCGGAATACCAGAAGAGAATGAAGACGTTTTATGAATGTGAATGAAGCAAAAAGTGTATGCCAAGATCGAGTTTGGCGGTCCGTCCTCTTTGCCTATCCCCGCAGAGAAACGGCGTGATGGTTAGTTAGTAAGTTAATACATTTCTTTAATTTTTGTCAAAGGTTTTATAATTTTTTTACATTAAAGTCCTGGTTAACTGTTTAATATCATTGTGTCAACGGGTTTTTGAAACAGTCCATATTTAAAATTTAAGAAAGGTGAATATACGAGTATATCACATTTTTATAATAAAACAATATTTACATAAAACAAATATACATGTACATGTGAAAGATGGTACAAAAGTACAATTAAAATCAAAAGATAATAGGGTACGGAAAATCAACGGAAAGTACGATAAAAAAATGAAAAGAAAGAAAAAGAAACATTTGTACTAAATAACTTTTTTAAAAAACCACTTTTTCTCTTGCTGAAAGTTAGTTCACATTTTTTTATTGAATTTTGTAAAATGTTATAGATTTTTGAAATTCTTTGACCATATTTATTTAGGTATCTGGGAATTAGAAGTCCATTGTTTGCATTTAGTCTTGTGTTATGAGCATGTACCACTATTTTATTATGTTCAGAGTGAGATGTATACTGATTTTCAGTTTTAAACCACAATGACAATAACAAACAAGTAACAAATTCACAGAATTGTATAAAAACGATTTAGTTAAAACTTATTTTTGATCATATTCAGATTTGCTTCAGAGCAATTTGACTATGGGATATTATGTTAGTTGATATTTTCCGTCCGTATATTAGTCCGTGACATCGTAAATAACTATGAAATATTTGTAAATATAAATAATATCAGTTAAGTCTGGGGATAATATTTTAGTTTTTTTCGGTCATTTTTAAAATCTGTTCTTCAGTTCTAAATTCTAACAAAAACCTTTAATTTTTCAAATAAATACCAACTCTTCTTTTGCCACTAACATTCTAATAAATGTAATATAAATAACTAATGAGAATAAAACAAATTACTGCGATATCATACGATGTACAATGTTCTGTGCATGCAAAATCATATCTTCCCTAGCTATAACTTTCTAATATAACGTGTTTATCTCAAGTGACATATCAGGTAAGTATGTTTCTGTATTTGTTTGTATTTATTAAGATACATGTCATGTATCTTAATTGACAGATTTCGTTTTTTACCCATGGCTGTTTCCAACAGCTTTTCTCTCGGGAATACTGGGTATCTGCAGCCTAAGTTCTAGTGGGGATATATCATTACTGCTTATGGCTCATTAACTATTGAACGGTGTATTATCGATACCTGACATCCTGGCTGAAATAGGATTTTATGCCCCTGATAATGTCACGCGAGGCCGCCAACACAGGCTGCTGTTTCTTCCCAGGTGCCGAACTAACTTAACAAAGACTTACTAGGTTAATTAACTACCTCGCAGGAAATGTGGATATTTTTCACATGACCTACAATAATTTTAAGCGCGAACTATGCATTTAAAAAAAAATATGTTATAACATTTTGTTCCTACTTATAACGCATTTGTAACTATTTTTGTTTTACCTATGTGTTATATAATTGTGCTAACTATATTTTAGCATTTTTTTCGCTCTTTTGCAACATAAATAAATAAACCTTAGTAAGAAGTATTTGTACAGCGTCCTTGAGGGTTTTTTTTTACAAAAAAACGGCGCTATGAAATTTATCCAATTACTATAAATATTATTATGCCGTGGTAAGTAAAAAGACAATTAATATTTTATATAATAATAAATTTTGTGTATTCATAATAGTAATTTTCTTATTAGGTTATAAATGATAAATGAATTTAAATACTAAAAATATTACAAAACTGGTACCTAAACCTAAACATCTGATGGCAATAAATATGCACGTAATCAGTTTCTACGAGGGTTTATTGAACAGATATAGTTACAATCAATCTGAGACACCGTTCAGCCAAGTATTTTGTTGAGTATTCGCTCTATTTGCCTGTTTCCAAGCATTTTTTATCGTTGAACATCGTAAATTATCTATGAAGGTGCCCGCCCTCTTTCGGTGAATAAAATAGTACCCGCCTACCTTTACAGAAATTAAAATGACATAAAACCCTTCAATGTAAAATTAACAGGTATGAGTTAATATTGTATTTATTGTGAATACCCATAATTTTTTTAAACTAATACATAAACGAACATTTTATACATCAGAAATCTAGGTGTTAAGAATATGTTGAAAAAAATGTGTTTGTTTTACGTTTGTAAATTCCGCGGAAGCACATTGTTCGTTTCGTACATTTGACATTTGACATTTGACATTTGACATTTTTGACATTTGACATTTGACATTTGACATTTGACATTTGACATTTGACATTTGACATTTGACATTTGACATTTGACATTTGACATTTGACATTTGACATTTGACATTTGACATTTGACATTTGACATTTGACATTTGACATTTGACATTTGACATTTGAAATTTCTCTTCCGTGTAAAATAAGTGTTGAGTCAAAATTTCAGCTTAAGAGTTGATCAGCAAATTGGGCAGAGCGGCCATTGCATATGAATTTTAATAATAAATTAAAAATTAAATTCTTTTACTACGTTACTTTTCATTCGTTTTATTTGGGTGCTCTCTGGGGGGGGTTTAAAATCAAAGCATTTTTGTATGATTATTATATTTTCTCTAGCATGTTTATCAGATATGTCCCTGAAATTTATATCGTTCACGATAAATACGCGAAACCTACACGAGACGTATACGTGAAATAGGCGAAATGCATCCCATTTCATATGATAATATGTTTACGGTGTTCGTATCATCAGTAGAATATACTAACGTTTAGAACACTGCCTTGCCTGCATTATTCATAGAACTTAGGTTGTACTACCTGGCCCTGTTATTAGTTAGTAACGTACGTACTCTAAATGTAACTTTGGTTCAGGCGTCAGTTACTCATATCTATTGCACGACTTTGTACTGTATGTTAATGTATGACTTAATAGTTTACAAGTTTAGCTAATGGAGAAAGACATGGTATGATCAGGGGAACTTAATACTTGCGGTGTGACATTAAAGTGTCGGTATAATATCATAACATAATTTTATTCAGAAGAATTTTTTTATGGAGATAAGAATTTAAAAACATTTTTTGTCAGATTGACTGTACCGAGCAATTTTTTAAATTAAGAAATAAATTATGATCATTCTTAAGGCTTTTTAGGCGCTCATGGTACTATAATTAATAAGAAGCACTTTTTTTAAACCACAATTCTTAATACGTAAATATTTACATATTTCAGATATGTAAATATATACACATATATACAAGTATAGACAAATAATAAAAAAAACAGAACAAATTAAAAACACAATCAAAAATTAAAATTAAGAACTTAGCTTCTGAAACATGTAGAAATTTACATATTTAATGCAGTGGTTTTAAAGAAAGTAAACTCCACAAAGTGATTTTACATCTATCGAAGAAGTTACTATGTTACTTTTTAGAATTTCTGTTTTTGGAACTGCTAATTCTTGATTGATAGAATTCCGTCGTAACATTCATACCACAACATTTTAAAATTTTATTCCACTTTATTATTTTAAGACCGGACCGGCTTCAAACTATCACGTCCATATTCACACTGGAACATTTTTGCTTATATGTTTATGGTAATTATACATTTTTGTAACAGGAGTGGATGACATCCATTATATTATTAATTCATATATCCATTCTTGTTCTTACCTGGAATGCTTGATTTTAACAGATTAGAAGCCCGCCAAAAAATATTTATTGGTAATTTTTTAAAAATTAATATCTCTGGAACCATATGTAATCCACCGATGTTGAAAGAGATACGATCCTAATAAGTATACTCGTGGGAGATCCCATGCACTCTTTTATGCTCCTACAGCGAGAACTTTTGATTACCAGAACACGCCAACCAGCAGAGCGACATAACCGGTGAACGGTGCTGCATTGACCGTTGACACGTTTAATGTCATTTACAGACAGTTTAGTGACTGTCTTTTGACCGATGTCACAAAATTAAACAATTTTTTGTAAGAATTCATTTTTATAATATGTATAATAAATAATATGTTTTGATAGAAGGCACTTTGTGGTTTGATATATTTATGAAATAAAATAATCACTTTGTTTATAACCACGAAACTTATTTAATTTTTATTAAGACCTACCGGTTTCGCTTAAAACAAGCATCATCAAGATACAAAATTAAACCAATAAAAAAAATACATGCTGTTCGTTTATATGTGGAAAAAATATGTACTTTATATGAACTTTTGTAAGTAATATCTACTTTAGTGCCTGCATTTTTTTTTCATAAAGATGTACCCCATAAAAAGCTATGCTTGCATGGGGGTGATGCTATTTATTTAGTTATTTAGAAGTTAATATTATTTTTTTATTAATGTAACCATTTAATTATGTTAAAGTTTTCAGTATACCTGTTTGGTTGTGTTTTGATTTTCATAAAGTTGTAATTTCCAAATCTTATCTTTTCTAGTAATTTATTAAATAATTTTAATCCCACGTATTTGTAGTTTTGTTAACTCAAAGTTTTTTTTTACATATTGGAACATGGAAATTTAATATAGCTTCCAAAGAACTAGGTGTCCTGTACAGGGTTAGCAGATTCTTCAATAGCGACCAACTGCTAACCCTATATAAATCAGAAGTACGAATATGTCCAATAGTTGAATTTGTCCCAAATACTTAATAAATCTTCTTGAAACTGTGCAAAGGAAGGCGGTTCGTCTGATTGACAACCCGTTGTTAACAGACCGACTGCTATATCTAATGCGCAGACACAATGTAGGTGTGCTGAGTCTGTTCTACAGATATTTCAATGGAGCCTGCTCAAAGAAACTAACAGCTTTGGTTCTCGATGGACACCCGTTCATAGTTAATGTTGGCTTCATAAGAACGGATCGTTTCCCGGATTCGTTTTGGTGTTAATCGGCTCGTATCTGGAACGAGCCAGCGGCATCTGTCTTTCCTCCTACATTTAATCCAGCCTTTTTCAAGGCACGCATTAAAAAGTCTCTCCCTACAGCTCCATCCTTAATTCGACTCACAACGTTGCCCAACCGATAGCGATATAGATCTCCTGTGCAGGGGCAGTCTTGTAAGATGTCACATAGAAAAATTAAAATATAAGTATTTTTGTCTGAAATTGTATTGTTTCTGAATGGTTCAGTTTTATTTAAAATATCTGTTTTACATTTTATAATTATTTTATACGCCATTTTAAATCTCGCTGCATACTGTTCATGTGTATTGATACAATTTCTTTTAAAACGTCTTAAACTGTAATGCTGAATTGACAAATGAATTAAAAATTACTTCGTAATCACCACTTTTTTAATATGTACGTATCAACATGTTTCAAATGCGAAGCTTTCCTCATCAGGGGATACAGTATACTAAAAAAATAATAATTTCGAGTGTAGACAAATGATAAAAATAGAACACAATAATGTAAGAATAGACAAATTATAAACATAAACAACAAATGATTAAAGTAGGTAAGTAATTAATCAAATTTTAAAAAATGTATATTATTTTTATTATTAATGTTAATATGAAAATAAATTCGTAGTTGTTTATAAAAAAAAATATTAATAATTACATCTAATTGACTATTAAAATTTTTTCTAATTTCTCAAATTTCAAATTTGTCTGATTGTAAACCGGTTTTATTTGTACTCGTATGTCCAAATTTTGTACCTTTATTTATGTGAAAAGAATGATTTGTTTCCAAAATTGAATTAAATTGAAAAGAATTCAGAATTACAGATCGTCACGTGGTTCACGTAATCCCGGCCCCAACCTATTACCAGATAAGGAAGTCAGTCTCTCATCTCGGCTGTTGACAGATCAGCTGTTCATTAAAACTTCAGCACTCACAGGGTGGAGGGGATTACATTTATGGCGGTAGAATAATTTCTGAAACATCCGTCAGAATTTATTAAAGACTAGCTGAAGTACCCGGCGTTGCACAGAGTTTTGAATGATTTGGGTTAAAGATTAGAGATTGTAATGTGTTATCCCTACCCCTATCTCTACCCTAAAGTAGTAATGTTCCTCTTATTTTGAACGTGCAAAATTGAATCACGAAGTACCAGAAGTTCTGCTTCAAGGGTGGGAAATGGGGATTGTTTTTCAAAATCTAAAATTCATCGAGTCGAGTAAAATTCATCAAGCTCGGAGAGAAACTGTAGATCTCTATACGAAAAAAGCAAACAACGGGACACTCTTCTTTAATATACTTGTATACTTATAGATATGGAAAGCTTGGGATTGAGATTGAATCGCCCATATCTCGGGTTCTTCACCCCCTTTATTGGTTTTGTTTTCTCAATTTGTTTAATACTTGCTGATATTTTGATATTTTTACAATATTATTTAAATCGATATGATGTTATTGGAGTCTAGAATCTCTATAAGAAAACTGTTGTACTTTTTTCACACTTTACAAAAATTTCAATAACTTGTGTACATAATTCATAACATGAATGCACCCATATTGTTCTATTATTTCGCTACATTTGTATAATGATTGTTATTTATTGTTGTTTTATCTAATATTGTTGAACTAAACTCCTGCTGACAAACTTCATGCAGTGGCTTAGCAGGTACAAGTTCCCATGGTGTGCAATTAATAATATACAATTTTAAAAAAATCAAAAATCGGATTAAATCTCAAAGATAACACGTTATGGATTTTGTTAACTGGAAACTTTAGATGTTTTCCTAACTACTCATACTTATCGCGCCCCTAGTCGTAAGACTCACCCTAATGTGAAACCAAGCATTTGAGAAACAAAATGTCGCGTCGCTTGGAGTGGCAATATTCATGTTAACTGACCAGATTTGGGTCTACCTGCAATTAAATGGAAGATATTCTGAGGAACTAGCGTCATTGAACCCTTCAAAACCGGTGCACCGCCGGGAAGTACGTCCAAAATTTATATACAGTTGAAATTTGTCTGATGAAAATGGGTCGCTTCTACGATTCGCTCTTGTATTCAAGAAGTCGGAAAAAATCTGAAGAGATAATCTTTGTAACCATCTTCTAAAAAAGACTGAAGCCGTAATTCGCCACTGTGGTTCACGTTGCGCTCGCGGCGAGTCGATGGCTGCCGGTTTTCGCAGCGAATCAAAGATCAAAGGGTGCTCCCAGCTCACTGGTGGACGTCAAGCGAGTGTCGTAGCAAGCAGCGAAACATTTGCGTTTTTTCTACCTTGAAGAATCAGTTTGAAAGAACAATATGTATGATACAATGTACGAAAGCGAATGAAACAAAGAATATTTGGCGAGACAGAGTTGATTGGCGATACATCCTCTCTGCCTTCCCCAGTCGTGAAACGACATACTATTTAGTTTAAAACCGATGTAAAATTCTCGCGAACGCGACAGTAAAAAAATTAATTATATATAATTATCCTGTTTATTAATTTATTTATCCACGCCTAGAAGGCTTTTAAATATTGATACATTTATCACATAGTTATATAAAGGAATATAATAATATAGTACATACAATAATAATTAGAGTATAAAAGAAGTAATTAGGTACAATATAAGTAAGTAGTTACAGCGTAATGAATAACAGTTTTATAATTTCTTTACAATATTGGCATTTGCTTTATGGCATCACTATTAAAAATGAATTAAAAATTACGTTTTTGATTATTTATTACCTACTTTAATAAAATTTTCTTTATGTTTATAATTTGGCTATTCTTACATTATTGTGTTATAAGTTTATAATTTGTCTATACTTGACATTATTATTTTTTAGTATTCTGTACATTCCTAATAAGGAAAGCATCGCTTTCGAAACATGTTGATATGCATATATAAAGTGGTTATTACAAAGCAATTTTTAATTTATTTATATAAAAGTTTTACCTGTGGTTACATTGTATCGACAGGTTGTAAAAAACAGTTTAAAAAATGGCTTACTATGTAATATAATAACATAAGTATAAAAGAAGTAAGAAGGTAGAGACTATAGAGAATATTACACTTTTGTGTGCTTTACCACTGACAGCACGAGCAATAATCATACAGGTATTTATATTATTATAAATAGGTATGTTAGTTGTAAGACGCTAGTTTTAAGCCATAGTTGTACGTCATTTTGCAGTATTGTATACACAATATGCACTTGGTCATAGATATGTATTAGTTTTAAATAGGTACTAGGTTTATATATGTGTTAGGTTTTTATTCTAGTTATGCCTACTTAAGTTTAAATTGTCACTAGCTATAACTTTTAGTTGGTAAGTAACTACCTATAAGCCATAGATGTAAGTCACTAATTATAAGTCTCAGTAGTCAGTCCCTAGCCATAAGTCTTACTTATAAGCCATTAGTAATTAAAGTTTAACTGTAAGGTATTGGTTGTATATGTTATTTAATTAATTGTAAAGCGCCCTTGAGGTGATTTTCTCACGAAAACGGCGCTATAGAAGTAATCCAATTATTATTATTATGACTATGTAAATAGCTAGTTACAGCGCAATGGGTGGATAATAGGTTTATAGTTATTATGATGTAAAATATGTACGGTTGTAAAACGTGTTTACAATACAGCAAACCTTTATCACGCCCGATTGGGTATTTTATAGAAACATAACATAAAATTCTCAACGGTTACTTGTCGACATTTGCGGGAACTCACAGAAGTCCTAACATTAATGCATGCTGCACAAGCGAGAGACACCTCGTCCGACATGATGAAGCTCAAAATGAACACTTCGGGATGAAGATACGGCGCCGACTCGCCGTTATGGTTACTGTTGTCTCGGACATCGTGTACAAACCTGAACCTCGTTACTGGGTCTGTAACTTCGATTACAGTTACAGCTCGCTGATGAGTACCCGGCTTTACTCATCACTCTCTCCTCGCTACTCCTTTTAGCCTTATAGTATATCCCACGTGGGAATGCTATAGTCCCACTGGTTGCGGACAGTTGGGATCAGGTGCGATTCTAGCGCAGAATTCACATTAAAAAAATCCACTTAAGGCGGAGGGGAGAAATTATTAATATTTTTTAATTAGAAATATTGATAATATTATTCAGCAAAACGATACGTAAAATGTTTCTAAAGAGAAAAATATTTCATTAGTTATTTTAATTTTTTTTTGTTTTCAAATTTTAATGTGAATCAAATTTAATAATGTTATAATTAAGTTCTGCAAGCATTTATAATTTGTATAATTGTGACTGCTGTTTCGACGATCAATGTCATTTTCAAACTGCGGTTTCCACGTTGTGACGACTTGTTTGCATGATTTTATTTACTCCCTCCCACTTTCTAATTTGGACAGGTTTTTAAAAATATTGATTTATTATCGGTAAAACCGATTTACTTAGAAAATAATTAAAATTCCGTATTTTGTGAGGTTTTTATATTTATATCGTGTTTCCACATATTTAAACGATAATGTTTTGTTAGTATTTATTTAAATGAGTTATATTGTTTTGATAATGTGAACATACTGAGAAGCGGTGAATATATAATTTTACTTACTTTATTAATTAATGTGATATTTGGATAATTCGTTCATTTATTAATATCAAATTGTTCAAGTAAATTTCATCTTAACAAGAACTTAATAATAATATTATTCAATTTAAAAAAAAATTAAACACAAAAAACAATTAATATATTATTTTAAAATTTACATATGCAAAATCAAATATATGACTTTTTCGGACTGTCCCACGTATGTTGTACAAAATATGAAAATAATTTTAAAAAGTGGAGAAATGTAATTGAAATCATTTCCCGGTAAGTTTTTTTTTAATTAACTTAGGTTTTTTAATCCTCGTTTAAATAAACATTAAAGTTAGTCAAATAAAACAATCAAACGACCGGTTTCGGAACAACTATTCCATCGTCAGGCCAAAGAACATCCTAAACAATTTTACAAAAATTGTGGCAGAACATACATAAAAAGTGTCATAGTGGGGGTAGAGGCGTGACTAGGGATTATTAAAGAGTGAGGGAAGAGACAGAAATTGAGGGAGGAGTTAAAGGAAACATATTTAAAATGGGGTCGAGAAATAGGTTTATTAGATTGTTAATAATAGACTCATTATTATTAAGGTATTTATTAATTCCCAAGCTTTCTAAATTATCTGAGCGTTTATTTAGAAGCCTTGGAAATTAGTTAATACTTTTCCCTGATGGTAGAACGGTTGTTCTGAAACCGGTAGGCGTGTAAAATAAATGTGGTTACAACAAAGTTTGACTGTTTCATTTGATTATAATGGATAACCACAAAGTGATAGCTTTATACAATAGTATTAAAGTTAGCGTTTATGAATAAATAACACTACCCTCTATAGGTGTTTTTGATTTATTCTCGGTATTGGAAAGAAACGGTGAATACAGTAGAAATTACGAAGAACAGTCGGAAAATGGTCATACTTCTGATTTGATTTTGATAACTGCTAGGACCAAGTAAATGAAAAAAAAACACGTAATATATATCTTTCTATAATTTCTTCAAAAGATTGGTATTCACTTGTGGCGTCATTATTAATAAACGGATTAAAAATTACTTTGTATTCACCATTAAGTATCCTATATATTCCTGATGAGGAAAGAATCGCTTTCTAAACATGTTGATACGTATACATTAATAAAGTGGTGAATTCAGCGTAATTTTTCATTAATTTGTTAATATTTTTCTCTTAAAAACATTATGTTTATCTTATGGAGTAATAACAATCATATTTTTTTTAAATAACAAATTTTCGTTCTCCACTGTCCCTCTCCTTAAGATATTGTATATTAATCAACTAACTAACTAACTAAACATAACGCCGTTTCTCCGCAGGGGTAGGCAGAGAGGACGGACCTCCAAAACACTCGATCTTAGCATACACTTCTTGATTCATTCACAATCATACTTCTTCTCATTCCCTTCTGTTATTCCGACTTCCGAAAAGACCCGAATCAAGTATTTGATTCACTTGATGGTGCCATGTCATCGTCGGGCGTCCCCGGCTTCTTCTTCCATTCCGATTGGCGTCATATATTCTCCTTACACTCCTTTCTTCGTTAATTTGCTCTACATGTAGACATAAGACCCAATAGATGTAAGCGTCCCTTTCTTAATCTTACTCATTACGCTTACATCTGCCCTGCATTCATTATGAATCTCGACAGTTTTCATACGATCATTCGCCATTTTACCACACATTTGCCTCAGAGATCTCATTTCTACAGCATTCAGTCCACTTTCATCCTTCCTCTACTAGTTTCATGCTTCACTGCAATACATGATTGCTTTAATTTTTAAATTATTTGACTTTTTTAAATTTGTTTTCCATTCCTTTAAATAGGTCTAAAGAATAACTACTATAAAATTGTTTACCTACATGCATTATGGTAAACGGATTTAATTGTTGTTGATATAAACAATTACCAATCAAAGGAGTTTCATGCATTTACTTGATAAAGTGGTGTATTCTTGTCTTTGTGAGAATGTTGGAGAAAAAGTACCAGGTTTATTATTATTATAAGTTACATCAAATTCGCTTGTGATAACCTGAACGAAAGAAAATATTTCTTAAATTATTCATTAATATTTATATTATTAATTAAGTGACAATATGCCACAAGACAGCTAAATATATCACCAACCATATTTTGGAAGAATTTTCACTCGATCTTCTGCTCTTACCCTCTAACCCTCATTCTAATGACCCGGAATCCCGGTTCCCCAAATATTTCATACGAAACAAGAAGCGAATTCTAAAAATACTTGAAGGTGCTAATAATGTTATAATAATATCAAGCTCAAGAAATTTAAGACATTCTGAAAAAATGAATTCATGTTCATTATTTTGTGAAACATGATAACTTTTTCTTGTAAGAATATCTGTTACAGAAAAATTATTATTATTTTTACTTATTTTTATATTTAATGTAAATTAAATTTAACAATGTTTTTGTCAAGTTCTGCAAGAAAATTTAATTTTTATTATTGTGACAGCTGTTTCGGCGTTCAATACCATTTTCAAACTGCGGTTAAACTACATTGGGACGACTTATTTATATGATTTTATTTACTCCCACCCAATTTTAATGTTGACCTGACTGGTTTCAGAATACAGACATTTCAGAATTTCAGACAGATAATTTTTTTCCTTAAACTATAGTATATAGTATATGTACAATTTTTGGGGTATCAGGGGTGGTAAACTATGATTTTATACAATTTTTATTAATTAGTATCGATATATACTTATTTTACGTACCGTACGGTTTAAGATATTTTGCAACGATTCATATTATGACTTTGTGTATCTATCTGGTTTGTAATCTTTTAGAGATTGGTTGCGTTTTGGTTTTATCTAGGTGACTTTATAATGCGTTAACGTTTTGTGGTCGAGTGGTTACGATACTCGGCTACGAATCCGGAAGTCGCGTATTCAAATCCCGGCGCCGCAATTAAATTAATTCGTGCTATTTCACAATTTATTTTTTAAGATAATATATGGTATATTTGCGGCACGTTCCAGAGTAGTAGATACTTTCAGTATCGCGCTGGTATAAAACCATCATTCAGAATTGCAACGTTACTTAAAATGGCTTTACTTGTGTTTGGTGACCAGATCTGAATAGCCAGGTACTTTCCCGTCTCCTTCCCCTCCCCAAAACCTTAAGCCTTATAACATACCCCGATTGGGGATGACATAGTCTTACAGTATCCAGATGGTTGGGAGCAACTGGATTCGTGTAAAACAACGTAATGAAAGGTTGGCGAATTTTGAGTTTACTATTGAGTTTTCCCATCTTAGTTGATGTCACGTTATACAACTGAGCTTCCAAGTGTTTGGTTTTATCCATCATTATGCCATATTTAAAATGGTTTTATTGATTTATTTTCTATACACTTAGGGAATATCTTACTTGTTATATTTCATTGACTAGGCAAATATCTACAACTTATTACTAAAATCATCGTATTATGGAAGACCGTGATAGGCTGAAACCGGTCAGATCAAAAATAAATATGGTATTTAAATCACGAATCTTTTCAAGTAATAAAATTATTCCACATATCCCTAGGTAGAAGTCTAATAGAATATAATTACATAGTGTGGTCGCCCTTCTACAAAATACATATTCATAATGTAGAAAGAATTCATGGAAAATTTGTACGTTTCATAAATCTTAAATTTAAAATACATTTAGAGCACATAAATTACTCATCGTTAATGAATATTTTAAATATTCCAACTTTAGGAAACAGACGGAAAATAAACGACCTAACCCTTTTATTAAAATTATTAAATTTGATTGTTCTGAACTCCTCTACCTCACCTCAACTTATACAAATCTAAACGAACTACTAGACAAATATTAACATTTTACATATGTATATCCCGTTCCAACTATAGTTTGCATTCCCCAAATCAACGCTTGCACGGTCTTGGTAACAAATATTTAAAGTATATGGATGTATTTGACAATAATCTTAACTTAGCAAATTTCAAAAAAAGTATGAACGAATTATTTCTACCCAGTTTATAAATTATTGTTAAATACAACTTTTTACATTATTTGCTTATTTGTTATTAATGTTAATATTGACTTGGATATTGCATTATTCATTTTTTATGTTCCTTTATATTCCTGTATATTTTTAGCTTTGGCGCAGTTACATCTTTATTTTTTTCAAGTTTCATTAACTTTTGTGCATGTTTCCTATTTTTATTTTTCTATGTGATTTAAAGAAGATATACTTGTATGTAAAAGCCATCTGGGCATTTAAATAATAAAAAAATAATAATGATTAAGGAATTCTACAACGAAATGTAATTATCAAAACCAGAAATATTTTTCTCCTGATGAATGCGAATGTTTGTTCCTATTATATATACCTTTACCCAATACCACAGAATAAAAACAGCAATGTTGAAATGAAACTTTTTTTCGGTTTGAAAGAGGAATAGTAAGGCTTTCTATAAAATTCTTTACTCCCGGTTTTAGCTTTAGAAGCTCTTGTTGAAAACGCCGCTGGTTCAATGGTGGCAAAGGAATGCACTTGGGGGGCACCTGAAAGGAGTTGCTCATTTCTAGTGCACCTATCCTTTTGTATGGTGAACTGGGAAGTTGCAATGTAGTTAAATAAAATAAACCGTTATTTAGCTGTTAAGATTAATTATTTATATATTTGAAATACATTATTAAACAATTAAATGTAAGAAAGTTTTGACTGCCCAACTGGGAACAAATCCCGTTTTAGGACAGTCAAAGGCCTGTTTCGTACAAAACTTAATTTTAGATTTGAGGCCAAAATAATCCCTTAATGCTAATGATCTTTTTCATCATTATTTAGTAAATATCTAGTAAGAATTAGAAGTAATTTATTTATTATTGTTTTACATTATGAAATATAGACCATTAAAAGAATTGTTTTTTCGCGATTTTAGAGGCACCTTTAACAATTATTTGAGGGCTAGCGGTGATGTAAAAAAAAAGTTTTGTCTAATTTGAAAATATAATGAAATATAAAATAATTAAAAATAATAATTTAATAAGCATTTTGGTGGACATTAAAACACAAATTTTCCGTATATGTTTTATATATCGACCCGCAAAAAGGTGTTTTTTTTTTCTTTTATTTCTATATTTTTACTTACGTAATCATATTTACATAGCAAATTGATATTTAAAAAAAAATACAGTAAATCCGCAAATAATTTTCTAAGTTGCCTCTAAAAACATGAATGATTATTCTCTATCAAAAACATAACTAAATATGATCCTAAAACAACTTAATTTGTTAGTAGTCGTATAAAATAGCTGTTAGAAATAATTTAACTATGAAAGTAATAAATTAAAACACATAATAAATTCCTATTATGTTCCTTTACACCGGGACTTCCCTATACCATTGGCTTCCTGTCTACACTTTGAGGTCTTTCGTACTGTTATTCGGTTGCAAATAGTGGGATGGGTATTTAATTATACTCACTACATTCGTCTGAGGACTTTCACGTTATTAAATTCATCTAGAGTTGGGAAATTGCCAATTTCGGCGGAAATGCTTTTAAATAACATTAATTGTATGCACACAAAGGAAAACTTTTAACTGCTACGAGATAAATCTACGAGTATTTGATGATTTCTTAATCATTGATTAAAAGATCTCAAATGAAATACGATAGAGAGAAGACACAGAAAATAAAAAGGTAACGGTCGCATCTGAGACTCTAACCCAGGATCTCTCGGTCTATTCGGGACCTGCGCTCTAACCAATAGAGCTAATCCAACTTGTTGCTTTTCGTCAATATTATATATTTTAATAATATGTAGTATATTTCGGCATGTTCCAGAGTGGTAGATACTGTCAGTAACTCCCTGGTGAAAGAACACCATTCACAATCGATACGTTGCTTGAAATGGCTTTATCCGTGTTTGGTGACTAGATTTGAATAATCAGGTACTTCCCCACTTTCATCTCTCTCATCTCTTTCCCTTCCTCAATACCTTCAGCCTCACAACATACCCCAATGCAATGGGATGATATAGTCTCACTGGCTCCAGACGGTTGGGAGCAGCTGGACTCTTGTGCGATACTCACATAATTTTTTTTTTAAATTCCCGATGAAAAGTTCTGCTTTGTATTTATTGTTACTTCAATAGGCGTAACATTACGTTGTGGTGTCACTTGATGAAAAATAAATATTTGTGTAAACCAGTATTAAAAACATATGGCCATTTTCAACTTTTTAAAACAGTTTAAAAATGGCCTTGGACGCCAAAACAGCTGTCACAAAAAAAAAAAAAAAAAACGATTTACGAAGCATATCTTAACATAAGTGTATCTTCATAGGTATTTTAAAATTATAAAATAATTTTCAAAATTACTGCCTCAACACAGGCTAGCCTAGTGAGGCGGGTTATGTGAAACTTCAACTATAACTATTATTATATTATTTTCTATTTTACTTTATAAACCACTGAACACTTACATTATTATATTATACATGGATTTTAGTTATAGTTAAATTTAATTACAATAATGGTATTATTATTATTTTTTTAAATGCTCGTAGAATCTGATAATAATATTACTAAATTTGATACCCATTAATATAAAAATTAACACGAAAACAATTAAACGATATCATACTTCGAATTAAGAACTCTTATCAAATTATTTCCCACATATTTTTGTTGCTATCTTTCTGTATTGACTGCAAGATTCTACCAGAATTTATTTGCAATCTAGATGGTGCCTTGGATATGCCCATCCGATTTTTATTTATATGGGATATCCATTGAATTTTCTATGATTAATATTATTTTTTTATCTAAATAACATATTTAAGTTTATATACCTAATTGTAATACGCTTTTAATCATTAAATATGATAATAACAATTATAAAATGAAATATAACACAGGAAACACACAGACTGTAAAATGGTTTGATAAATAAATAAAAAAAATTAACTGCTGGTTAAATATAAACAATTTTTAATTATTAAAATTATGAATATATGAATCCCAGATGCGACTAAAACCTTTTTTATTTTCAATCGCTTTTTTTCGTTTTCATGTTTCATTTAGGTTATGTTAATATTATTTTCTACAATGAATAAAAATTAAAATGAAGTTCTTAAATCTCAATAAAAAAAAAATAATAATTAAAAATTGAAAATATTCTTTAGACTTTTATAAAAGTCCATAGATGTCTCATATAAATAAAAAAATTTGGATATTAACCCGAGACACTGCCTAGTTTGCAATTGTGTTCGTTAAGAACTTTGTAATAATTATAAAGATAGCTGCCAATAATATAGGATTAAAAATGGAGAATAATATTGACAAATCTTGAAGTTGAGATTTGATATCGATGAAGATGACATAAATTGAACTGGTCTCATTAGCGACGTTGGTTAAGCAGTTGCCCCAGATAGGCAGAGGTCCTGGGTTCGAGTCCCAGATGCGATTGAAATCTTTTTATTTTCTGTCGTTTTTTCCGTTTTCATGTTTCATTTAGGTTATGTTAATATTATATGTACAATGATAAAATATATACAGGTTGAAAATGATAAAATAGTTGAATAAGTAAGATCTATTTCGAACTTTGGGTTAAATAATATGAGCAGAACGCTAAGGAAAGGATTTCGCCTACCTTATTAATTAATTTTACGTGAGAAACCAAACTATGTAATATTATTTTTTGACATTCAAACCGTTAAAAAAATTACGGTTTTAGAAATACTTACGAAAAATGATCAATTTAGAACATGTTATAACACAATAGCAAATACTCCAAAATGACAATACCTCCAGGTCCTGACACTTGACTGCAGCATTCTACACTAGTGCCCTCTAGCAACCCAAGATTTGTGAATTTCTTTTTGAAGATTTACCGTGAAATATATTATTAATAAATTATAAAAAATGGATAGCAAAAAAATACATATTAGGTGATCTACATGTGACTCTTTTTTTGCTCATGAATATATATATTTTTAAAGGAGCTATTAGGATTTTATTAACAGTTAAAACCTCGCTGCCGCCTAAATTGTTTAGAAAGAGAATCAAATATTTATTAAAACAGACGCACAAAGCTACGCGTGTAATCAAATATAGGATACGTCAAAATACTGGCGACACGCTACACTAGTGCCTCTATTGGGCTTAGTTATAGCGCTTCCCACCCAAGCGTCGCTACTTCAATTCCTCGGCTGGCTACGTCCTTCATTACAAGATAAGCGCACTTTCCGCTTACTGTGACGTCAGTAGGTGATTTTTAAATATTGTTAGGTCATTCGTTATCCGGGAATATTTGAGTCCCTTCAAAAATATATATAATTTCAATGTTTTTATCAAATAAAACAATCAAAATACTGGCGACACGCTACACTAGTGCCTCTAGTGGGCTTAGTTATAGCGCTTCCCACCCAAGCGTCGCTACTTCAATTCCTCGGCTGGCTACGTCCTTCATTACAAGATAAGCGCACTTTCCGCTTACTGTGACGTCAGTAGGTGATTTTCAAATATTGTTAGGCCATTCGTTATCCGGGAATATTTGAGTCCCTTTAAAAATATATATAATTTCAATGTTTTTATCAAATAAAACAATCAAAATACTGGCGATACGCTACACTAGTGCCTCTAGTGGGCTTAGTTATAGCGCTTCCCACCCAAGCGTCGCTACTTCAATTCCTCGGCTGGCTACGTCCTTCATTACAAGATAAGCGCACTTTCCGCTTACTGTGACGTCAGTAGGTGATTTTCAAATATTGTTAGGTTATTCGTTATCCGGGAATATTTGAGTCCCTTTAAAAATATATATATAATTTCAATGTTTTTATCAAATAAAACAATCAAAATACTGGCGACACGCTACACTAGTGCCTCTAGTGGGCTTAGTTATAGCGCTTCCCACCCAAGCGTCGCTACTTCAATTCCTCGGCTGGCTACGTCCTTCATTACAAGATAAGCGCACTTTCCGCTTACTGTGACGTCAGTAGGTGATTTTCAAATATTGTTAGGTCATTCGTTATCCGGGAATATTTGATTCCCTTTAAAAATATATATAATTTCAATGTTTTTATCAAATAAAACAATCAAACTTTGTTTTAACCATATTTATTTTTCACGCCTACCGGTTTCGGCACAACGTTTCATCGTCAGGGCAAAGTATATTCTAAACAATATTACAAAATTAGGGCAGAACATATATAATAAGTATCACAGTGGGAGTGGGGGCGTGACTAGGGATTGTTAAAGAGTGGGGGAAGAGATAGAGATTGAGGGAGGGGTGAAAGGAAACATATTTAAAATGGATCAGTAAGATAGGTTCATTTGATTGTTAATAATAGACTTATTATTATTAAGGGATTTCTTAATATCCAGGGCTTGAAAGTGTTTACTTTTATTATTACTGTGAAGAACATTGATGTCCGTATTTTAATGATAACTATATTTTTAACGCTTTTAACCTAATATTGCCGGAAACCTAAATAAATAGGATTTTGAATGAGATTCTTGAAGAAATATTAAGGGAATGCATTACGTTATTAAACAACAATAAATAAATTCTTTGAAAGAATCAGCGAACGGTTATTAATTTGTTATTGGGGACACATAAAAGCAGACAGTCGAACGAGAACAGTAAATTCTCCCATAAACTTATACGCATTTTTAATGAGGATCGAAAAAATTTGCATACACACGTCTTTAATTCGAGTATTTTCGTATAAATCAAATAACTTTGTCGAGTATTTGAGTCGGATAAAGGAAATCATAAAAGTTAATATCGAGAGAAAACCGTCTGAGGAAATATCGATTGGAAGTCGTAAAAACGGTCCAGTCGTATCATTTTACGAGCGACACTCGTAAAATCTACTAGTTTGTTAGTGTCACACAGAATTTGTACAGGGCGAATGGACATTGAGATGCAAAGTGAGAGGAAAGCATTTTTTTACAATTTAAAAAAATATTATGAAATATTAAATAGTTTCACGAGATAAAAAGATTTAATTTAACGTAATTTAATATACGCTTGTATTTATAAACTTCGCTGAAATTATGGTGCTTATTTTTATATAGGAAAAACAGCACGTAATGTTAAGATTAGAGTTAAGGAACTCTCACGTAGTTAAAATGGTACCGGTTTTTCTGAACTCACAAAGTACCTAATCTCATCGGACTGTACTTTGAATAAAATCACAAGAACTAGTCTTTTGCATAAAAACTGCATTACTTAAAAGCATTATAAATAAGGAAATCTTTGAAGTTAAAATTATCAGTTAACCTACTTAACATTCAAACAAACTTCTCCTATAGTCCGATATTAAACGTGTTTCCTGTGAACCCTTCCCCATTTAATTATTAACATCCCCTCATATGTCGTTATGGATATCTCTATTATGTTGTCTCAATTACCCATTTAATTATTATGAGTCTAGTCTATTTTTCACTAATAATGGATCTGTCTTTTATAAATCATTGCAGGAATGTCTTCATGGCTTCATTATTTCCTCATTAAACTGTTTTATTTACTATGTGGTTATTATAATATATATTATTTATGTCTCTGTTTATACAAATTTTTTCCAATTGTTTCCGCTTTTTCTTTTTGTATTTTCCTATCTCACTCTTTTTGTTTACCTGTATATACGATAACTCTGTATTATTTTCTTTAGTTATTATATTTGTCCCGACGAAACTTTACCTAAGCGAAACCGATTTGCGTAAAAACACAAAGAAAATAGTGGCTTATAAAAAAGTGTTTGTTTTATTTAATACATATCATAAAGTTTTTTGAATGAAAAGACCTTACACTCGTCAACAACAGTGGTGGTTTCAACCAAGAGTCAGTTCAAATAATCAGAGCTCTGAAACTATAATAAAATCGATGAAATACTATGAAGGTAGAATGCACGTAAGATCAATTACGACTGGGCTACAATAACGCATAGTTTGGCCTCCCACTATATTGCAGCGCTCCAACTACGTTTTCCAAAGACATGCATTAATAATAATCATTACATATTTATTGTAGTAAAATTTGCAACTATAGTTAAAATACATGTAATAAGTGTACAGTGGTTTATACAAGTATACTAGATACATAAAGAGGATGTTAGGATGGGGTGAAAAAGCTCCAAGTCGGGTGTACAGTGTTAGGATGGTGGGGAACAGAGGGAAAAGAGGGACTCGACGACACCCACGTTGGTCACCAGCGTTAGTATTGTGGCGTCAGTGTGAGGATGGTGAGGAAAAGGGGGAGAAGATGGTTGGTGAAAAGAAGGCAGTGCAAACTCATCCTGAGACCAGATTCAGGACTGGACCCTGACTCCAATGCGGCATAGCTCAACTGGTAAATCATAGCGTTTCTCATCTCAAAGTTAATGGGTCGGCCGCAGCCTTGGAATCGGAGTGGGCATCTAACTACTTAATTGAAGAGAATGTGTGCTTTCAGCTCAGGATTTATTTATAACAAAACATGGACGGGTAAGTTATTTACGGGTTTCACCACAAAGGGTGGTACCTAATCTGTTATATAACAACGTCCAAATAAAATATTTAAAGAATTCTATCACATTATTTCAGACAATCTCTCTCTCTGAAGGTTCTCCAACCGGACATGTTAGTGGAAAAGGCTTAAATATTCAGCACACAATAAGAAGGGAAGTTTTAGTAGCGGCTTACATGAGTAGTTGGCAATCGGGCGACGCCAACAGCAGGCCGGAGTCTATGCGACCAGCGTCCACGGTTTACAGGTAGATTATACATTCCCACACTGATTTTAATAATTATAGGGAAACAGAGGTAGTTCCACGTCTGGATTAGGAAATCCAATGGATTGCGTTCGCTGCCCAAGGCACCAGAACGTGCTTGACAACTCCGTGTCTAGATTAGGAAATGATGCAGTCGCTACGTGCTCGAGGCACGCACGCAGCTGATAGTTCTGTGTCTCGAATCGGAATGAATGATGAGAATGGCGGGCCGCTCGCTTCGCAAGCCCACGCCGTTCCACGCGGCCGGAAATTAAGTCCGTGCGCTTATCTCATTGATTGAAAAACAATGATAGCCGACGGAAACTTACCGGATCGGTTGATAATGGTCATGTGATTGCGAGACGTGCTGTTATTAGTTGAAACGTAACGTTTTGCAATCCAGTGGCTAGAAGTAAACCAGCAGCAAGAAATATTATTTCTTCAACTACTAGAATCTTTTATTCGTTACGTAACATGGAAAATAGAAAAAAATATATAACAGTTACTGTAGGCATATTTAAAGAATTGAATTACAAAGTAACAAGTTTTTTTGGAAATTAGGTTTTTTATACTATCTGAGAGAATATTGAAAATTCTTGTGGCAAATTACCTAAAATTCCATTGACTAAAAGTATTATATAAATAATAGTAACAATGTTTATTGTCTTCTTTTTTCATAATAAATAATGATATCCTCACTGGAATTTCCCGAGCTGAGTATTTCATTTACATTTTAAATAGATTCGACTGCTGAAAAAAAAAAAATAATTGTGAGGGGAGGTGTTTTAAATACAGTTGAGTGGTTTTGGTGTTAGTCTGTATTTGGTTTTAATATATTTTCTATTTCTTATTTTTTATTTAGATTATTTATGTTTGTTTTTATAAAGATAAGCGAGGACTGATTTGCGTTTATCCACCGAATGCAAAACGCTCTCATTATACTAAAGATTGAGTTAGAGATTTATGTGGATAAACATTTGGTTATAAACAATTTACTAAAACATAGTTATTGTGCTGACTGAATAAAATATAATTAATATGTTATTAAGTATTTGTTGCATCCTCTTCGGGTTGCATCTCTGAGTTTCATCATCGGATCATAAAGCTAAGTGATACGTAACTGAATCTTATCAATATTACTTAATAATATTATATTTTTTTAGTATTTTTGGATTTGTTCCTAGTTGGGCAGTCAAAGATTTGATGTTAAAAAATGTGTGTTTTAAATAAATAAATATTATTATTATTTTCTTAAGCAGCAACCTTCGAATAGAAGGACGTTTGTAAAAATTGAGAAAAATTAAAAACGGTGTTATTAAATTTTATTCCAGCCATTACCAACCGCTCTGTACGCCGCGCACCCACATATTGGTACCTATGTAATTTGTGTTCGACAGGAGGGTGGGGATTAAAAGCAGGGGGCAGTAAAATAAAGTAAAAACAACGTGGAGAAAACACGCAGTGTTTTTGTATGTTTTTCATTTATCTCAAATGGAATCAATGAAGTCATCTAAAATATCCCATGAAATATTTGACGACGGAATGTAAGTGTTTTGACTGAACTATCTAAATGGCATATGTGTTGGTGTATGCAAGGAAAAAATAATATGATACAAAAATAAGGAAATAAAGCATTCTATTTGACAGCTTAATGCTAAGGCAGTAATATTAGATTTTTATTGTTAAGTTAATTAAACCTTTTAAACCAAAATTGTAGCAAAGTGCAGCATTTTTTTAATGCGATTTTTACCGGGTTGTTTTTGTAAAAAAAAGAGGTTCGAATTGGAAAATGGGTCTGTGCTTATTACCTCGGGGAGCGACTATTATTTGAAAATTGAAGCATTCACGATGTTAAGTAAGTAGATCTGTATTGCCGGGTAACATTCCCATCATGTCATTTATCATTCGGGGAGCTAATGTTCCCACTTTATTAGAGCAATAGGTAACTCAGCAACTAACTTAGTTTCCGCTATGGTAGGCGCAGGGGAAGAATCGATTCACAACGTTGTCATGTCACATATTTCTTGCTTTCTTTACTTTTTTTAAAATCTTAATTCTCATTACTAGATCGTTAAATACATTCTCTTAGAGTATGTGGACGTTTTGAGAACAATTGCAATGCTGTCTTTACTTTTGTAGAACCTATTCAAACTAACGCTTTCACCAATTATCACACAGAGTATGAAGAGACGTACCTGACTTTATTCATTTTTTATTTCTTTATTTACGGACCAATGGCCAATTACACAGAATACATAACAAGAAATGAAATAAACAGAAGCTACAGAAAAAGAACACCACACACATAATACAAAAATGAAGCAATGACAAAAATTTGAGAGAACATTCATATCAAAGCCTGAACAAAGTTTTAGTAGAGTAGAAGATTTTAGACATTCTAAATGATAATCTTCGAGTTCTAAGTTTGTAAAGCCCCACAAAAATCATTTAGAATGGTACCAAAAATTTCAAGACCCTGGCTGGAGTTAATTTCGACATTCTGGATATTGGGGAATGGTACCCATAATGGATAGAGCGTTTATTGATGAAAAGCAATTGATCTTTTATAATAATTTCTTCAAATGCTTGATAACTTTGTGGCATCATTATTAATTATATAATTGAAAATACACTTTGTATATACCACTTTACTAAATTTTATAAGTCTAAAACTGGGAATATTGAAGAGAATGAGTTGCAAAAAAGAAGGTAAGTCAAATATATAATTGATTTTTTAAAAAATGCAAATAAGATCAACGACTTTCCCACGCTTTTACGGCCTACCTTAACCAGTGATTCCTGACCTCATTTGGAGTAAATAATTGACATAAATTTTTGAATTCCGGTGACCTTCTTTTCAAATACATCCAAAAAAATAAGTTTTTTAAATGTCGCCAGAGATCACAATTTTATTAACATTTTTTACTCCAAATAAGGTCAACAATCACCTCTTAAATGAATCGGGGACGTCTCTTAGCACTCTGTATATGTGCAATGGCTTAATTATGTAAAAATGTTTGCTCATAGAGTGTAGCGTCAGATTAGCCAATTCCATTGTGCATAACCAACATTATTTATTGAGCATTCGCTCAACTCCAAAAAAGGGGAGAAACTATTTAAAGTGATCTATAATTGTTATGTAAGTTTTATCAATAAACTTTTTTAGATACTAAAATTCGAGAACCAATATTGATTACTGTTTTAAAGCGCATTCATTGAACAATATTTATTGACTCCGTCGTTAGTGCGACATACTCAGAATCAAATAAACATATTTTTTTACAGATATACAGGTATGAAAGTAGACTTATAGTAAGTATATATTTTTTTGAAAATATTTTATTCTTGTTGTGTATTTTTATTACAAAGTGAACATTTTTAAATTGTGCGCCTTAGAGACTTTAGTAATGAACAACAAAAAACAATTTAGTTGATAAAATAATAGCACCCTGTAAGCCATCTTTGCTAACCATGTTTCTCTATTTTTACTCCTTCCACCCCCTCCAGCAAATCACCAACCCTACCTAACAATATCTAATTATTTATGTACTTGTATAATATAAATTATTTTTAAGATTGCTCTTGAATGACACGGAAGTGTCGAAACCGGTAGCAAATTATTAATATTGAGTTAAATTATTAACATTTATCAGCGGAATCTGTTATAAGGTATGGAATTACAGCCTGGGGACCTTCCTGTAAAACAAACATCAATCATGTTCAATCAGTGCAAAATTCATTGGTTAAATTATAAGCTCTTAAAAGTTTATACGAACAAAGGTATAATATTCCATACTTTTATCAGTTTCAAAATTCTTTCAATAAGATCAATTCTGTGGTTTAAAATTATTTGTCAGCATATTAATAACCCTATATTTAATTCAAATAGACTAGAGTACACTTACAATACTCGTCTCAATTTTAATGAAGGATTAATGGTTCCTAAACATATAAACAAATAAACATATAGGACAAATATCTTTAGATCACATGATTCCTAGCTCTTTAATGTTAAACGCAAAAAATTTTTTTTTCATATGAAGCGGTAACTTGGTGATGTGACATTATAATTTAAAAAATAAAACATTAACTTTGTTTACATCACTTTTATTTATACTTTAGCCGACAGGGTTTCGCTACTACCGTAGGTTCTTCAGGGCAGTATACAGTTGTATAGTTGTAAGGTTGTATAGTTAAATAAAAGTGGTGTAAGCAAAGTTATTGTTTATTTAAAAAAAACTGTATTAAAACTAAAAAAATACTAAATATACCATATTGAAAACTAGGCTAGCTGAAAGAAACTAGTTATATTAGATATTTAGGAAATATTATTTTACGTATGATTTATTGTGTCGTTTGTGTTTTTATTTTATTTATTTTTTATATATATCACGTTTTTGCAGAAATATTTTTGAATAAAATTCTGTAGAAATATTTATGTTTTAAGTTTGTTAGATATGTTTTATTTTATTTTATGTAGACACATGTAAAATTACCTTTTTTTTGCAAACTTAACTGTAATTTTTTAGTTTTGAGTAACAAGCTTACGTTAGACAAACTATAAACAAGTAGTTTATCGGGACTTTATGCATTGTATTTTTTCTTTTGTAAAATGTAATTTAAAAAAAGAAATGTTCATTGTGTAAAACTCTTCAATAACGAAATGCCCAGAAATTATCACATATACACAGCGCCCTTGAGATGATTATTAACAAAAGCGGCGCTATACAAATCATTCAATTATTATTATTATGATTTTATGCCCAAGAACTAGAAAAAAAATAATAGTAAGTATTTTATTTTATGGCACATTTGAATAGGTTAAGCAGTTATCTGTAACATTTGATTGTTTTGGCTATAAAAAAGGCAGTCAAATAGTGAATTAGCCATCTCCTTATACGGTTTATAACCAAACATGACGTTAAATGTATGATATAACGGGCCCATTAAGTTTGACGAGCCCCTCCTTGATAAATGGACAATTCAATGTGAAGTAATGGTTGTTCATTATTCATTATTTTTGAGAAAACTTATCATTCACATGGATTATGTTTATTTAAGAGCTGAACGAGTTTATGTGGAATAAAAAATTGTGTAAAGTTTATATTGGAATAATCCATCGACTCTGTGATTTTCTGTTTCATTTGAGAATTTTTTTTTTTTTTTTTAAGACAAATATTCCCTGGTTACAAATAACCTGAAAATATTGGAAAATCTCCTACAACCATCACAGTAAGCGGAAGATGTTGCTTGTGTCGTAAATGGAGGACTTAGCCAGCCGAGGAATTGAACTCACGACGCCTGGGTGAGACCCAAACTCGATGCCAACTCAGCTCAACTAAACTCAACTAAAGGTCTTTGAATCAATAAATGTATTTTTATTCATTAAAAAACATAATATAATTGTACCGTCAAAAATGTAAAACAGTAAACAAAAAAACACAAAATTATTGTACGCAATAGTCGCTCATAAAAAGTTATCCAATTTATTGACTTCGTGATAAACTGATTACCTTTGAGAATAATATTCGTTTTAAAACAGTGGTTTTGAAATAAATGGTTATGCAAAATGGTGGACTCAATTTTGTACCGCTATATTTTCTGAAATATATGTAATAGAAAATGAAAGAGGAGGTAAAGTTTCGAATCAATCCGAAAGATCATCCATAGTTGCTTAAACGACCGATGGAGTGCTCGCGCCGCCAAACAGCCATTTAACCTCAGTTGTGAGTAAAATGACTACTGCTTAGCCCAACGTTTTAGTTATTCGTTTTTAGCCTATGGCGATACTGAAGGGAGTTGTCGTTGGTTAAGTTTTTATAGGAGGGGCTTCAACGGACAATTGAGGGCTCGACAGCCTTTTGTAACGCTCCAGGATTTTAAGCTTGTTGTTATGTGACTGCTCTAAGTTTGTCGTAGAATCCTTTTATTTCCCCTTTTCCCCACCTTCCTCCCCCCCTTCTCTTTTCCCTTCCAATACCTTCAGCCTCACAACATTCCCCAATTGGGAATGCTATAGTCTCACTGGCTCCAGACGGTTAGGACCAGTTCGGGACTGTTGTGCGGTATTCATATAAAAGAATCATTATTTTAACGGATATTCTGAGAGTACGAGTATGTCTTTAATTAGAATATAAGTGGCATTTGTTGCACCACAAAGCTAATTTTTCAACTCAGTGGTTTTCTTCTCCTGTTGATTTTATTATAACTTTTGTATTTACGGTGCGTTTAGGGATGATAGATTTCGAATCAGTAAATCAACTTCTACGTGCGTCCGTAAAGAGATTAATAGCTCTTCCTAAGCGTAGATTCAGGCATTTTTACGGCCAAAGAAGAATTGTTCCTTATTGTACCTTTAACTCTTCCTTGAATCCTGTATGTTTATAATATTTTGGAAGCAGCAGTTCCTCAAATTAACCATAAACTAATTGCAAATACGGCACACATCTCCTCAGATTGGCTAGCGGGATTGATGTAAGTATCGTTTGATTTAAAAGTAATGTGGAGTAATAGTAAAATCGAAATGGGTAATTAAAAGATAGATCGGATATGACTGATCTCCTGCGTAACAATTGGTAATACTAATTTAAGCAAACTAGATGTCTATGTAAAGGAAAAAGAAACAGGGCCGACAACTTTTCAGAGGAGAACGTGCAAAATTAGGTCTATCATTGTGAAAAATCTTGTATTATTTGGTGGAAATCATTTATTATGTTTCCTTCACTTAATAATAATAATAATAATAGTTGGATGATTTGTATAGCGCCGTTTTTGTGAAAAATCACCTCAAGGGCAACTTACTACGGTTTAATGGATAAAATTGATTTTTTTAATGTTTTGCCGTAGATTATTGCATCAGCGCTATAATTTCAATTAATGAATTGCTCTACAAGTATACCTTTATAAAAGTTTAAAAAAAACATGTATTTTTTTCAACTAAATTCAGATAGTGTCACTTTTGTGTGTAGTGCTATAAAACAACCATCGGTTTTATTAGTATACACTTTTCATCCATGGTGGAAAGAATGGAAGTGAGCGCTCAATTCTGTCTAAAGTTAACAGCAAATAAAAACTCCATTGAGCATTTTTCAATAAAATTCTCTCTGCAGTTGGATGCAGATCACAGCGATGAAAGCAAATGGACAAAACAAAGCTGACAAACATCCCCTAAATGGTTCTCCGATGAATTTGAGCGTTCTATTTACGGGCCACCCTTATTTTTTCAATAACGCTAGATTGGCAGAATCGCTCGTTGTTTTTGTGGTAGTCTCTCATGTGCGATGTAATCAGTCTTTACACATGTTTTTTTTCCTGGAATTTCAATCACTGAAGAGTTTTATTTAGAATGGTTTTGGTTTTATGCTGGAGTGCTTTCTGAAATGATATGTTTTATGAATAATAATATTTCAGATCTCTCCTCCCATAAATGTAAGGTGAAAATGTCAATTATGCAATCCCAGCAGAAGATTGAACCCGCAACGCCTGGAAGCGAATTCGACTTTTTGTACCACTCGACTCAGGTTTTCTATCCGTAAACTCATTAGCAGTAGATTGAAAAGTTCCACATAATTATGTCCTTGTTGCTGATTTTAAAAAAAATTGAAAAACGATCTCTCAGAAAACCGATGCAGGGCCAAACTGAAAATACCTGAAAATTTTCAGAGAAAAAAATATGTTTATGGAAAAAAATAATTAAAACAGATCGGGTACGACAATTTAATTAACTCGATTTTTTTCGATCTAAGAACTATGGCACACTCAAAAGTTAATTTTATTCAGTGATTCCAAGAATTGGGGTGGAGAATAGATTGCTCCTGTCTGCGGTCCTATGGCAAGGATTTGAGTCAATTTTACAGTTTTGTTCCTTAGAACGACGGCCTAAATGTGGTTCCGTGAAAAAAACTTTTGAAAAAAATGAGCAAACTCATGTCTTGGGGTCGAGATTGGTACCTACCTTCGACCCCATTGCGCCGATTCAACTATTTTGTACGGTTTTGTTCTCAGAACGATATCCTAAATGCGGTTCTATCAAAAATTTGTAAAAAGCAGGATTCAAAAATCAGGCAAAAAATTTGTGAAAAAAATATATTGAGCAAAAGCAAGGCTCGGGGTCTATATTGGATTGCCTCTACTTGCGACTCTTTGGAACCGGTTTGACTCATTTTGACAGTTTTGTTCGATTTGATGATTTAATGCGATTTAGTGAAAAAAGATTTTTTTTATAGATTGTAAGGCTTGGGGGTCTAGATCAGGATTCTACCATCTGCGGGCCCATTTTTTTTACAGTTACTCCACATAGGAGGTTCGAGGAGTGAAAGAGGGAGAAAAAACAGAGGACAGCAGATCATTTGAATAGGGCTGTTGAACACAAGAACGAATCGTATAAGCATTCTCACCTGACGCTTATGCTCCAAAAATTGTGATCCGTTTGTTAAGATAGCCGAATCTATCAAACGGACCCCCGTTTCTGCACTGAGTCAAGGATTTTTCAGAAATTAAATTCATAACAAGGGTCGGACATCAGTTGTCTGAATTGTTGTCGAATTTCCGATTTCTGTAAATTATTATGAATATATTTAAAAAAAAAATTATTTATTACTGGAAATTTGTTTTATTGCTGACGGTACTGATGTAAATCATATTATTATAATAATTGTACGCATTAATAGTATCTAACACATGCCTGTAAATAGGAAGCACATATAAAATACCAGGGTAAAGACATCCAAGGCGAACTTTAAGAAGTATATTACCCTGATGTGTACCTATTATAACATAATAAAATATGCCATTAAATTAAAACCCTTTAAAATGTACCTGATTACCCGTAATTCGTGGACAAAAACTGCTATAAAGATCATTTTAGCAAACAAGACAGAAATCACAGGGAAAGATCAAAACCAGAAATAACCACCCATTCAAATAAAAGCCGATACGAGTGATATTACTTAAGTTTTTAAAAACCCATAGATTAATTAAACAAATACAATGTAACGACGGCTTATCCAAAATAACTCTGAATAATTAAAAATAAATCTTTAACTGTAATGGAATGCCTTAGAATTCCTTCAAAATACTTAAAAAAGATAAAAATTAAAACTCACATCCATCTCGCGCTAACGGGGGGACTTTGAAATAACTTCCTACTGCGTAACAGCTGTCATTTTATTATACACCCTTAAGGTTAACCCTCAGCCATAATGCTTTTAAAATACCATTAATTTCTTTCACACTCAGTTATAATGCCTTCACCAAAGAATCATTAAAAGTAAACCCTGAAATTTTAGTTTCATTCATTACATACCAAAATATTCAAATGGTTTTTAACTTCTCTGATTAAGAACACGTTTCTATAACTAACTAACTAAAGATAATGTCATTCCCCGCAGGGTTGGACAGAAAGGATGGACCATCTCTATCTTGGCTCGCACTCCTCGCTTTATTCTCATTCATACATTAGTATTCTTCTTCTATTCTGACCCCTGACCCGGACCGACTCAAGTATTTAATTCATTTGATCACGCCGTGTCTTCCTCAGGCATCGCGACATCTTCCACCATTCACTTTCGCGAATTTTTAATAAATTGGTTTCCAAATTTACCGATTTTTTATGATAAAGCGCTATTGGGGTGAGTTTTTATGAAACCGGCATTGCATAGTAATATGGTAATATAGTAATATAATAATGTATTAATATAGTCATATATTAATATAGCAATATAGCAATGTAGTCACTTAGAAAAATAGCAATATAGTAATATAGTCATAAAGTAATACAGTAATATCAAAAACTCAGTGAGTTGTACACGAAACACCACAGTGCAACATAAAAATAATTTACGCTGCTTACACATCACTCTTACTTGACACTTCTAATGTACAAAAAGGCTATACTATCATATCTTTCAATCAGTATTAATATAACTTAAGTTTATTATATGTTTTATATGTACGCATATAATTTACTTTTATATCCTTCGTGAACTTTTATTCTTTATATACTCTCTGATGTCATTGGATGACCTAATGCCACATTTCATAGTTATATTTTAAAATTATTTGTCCTATATTCTTATGCTTGTAGTTAATTATAAAATGTAATTGTTGTTTATGGTATATTTATACCGTTGATATTAAATAAAATAAATAAACTATATTATGCATGATCTGGATAAAATAAAATATTGTTTATATTACTATATTACTAATTGACTATAAAAATCTCGCATATTTTAGATAACATAATTATTTTATTCGTATATTCATAAATCATTTTATATGCCGCACATTATGTCGAATCAATCACGGGACCAATGACCTATCGTCAACCTTCTTAACATAATATAAACCGTCTTAAATTTGACGGCTTTCATTTCTAGCGGTAAAATTCCGAAAATATCCAGTCATAAAATATTTTGATATCTGATATGAAACTTTCCGACTGGCGAAAGGACCTTGTCACCATCGGATATCGGCCAAAATACCGATAACTTAAATGAAGAACCTACGGAGAGCCGAGAAGCCTTATGAATGACTCCTCATGATGACCCGGGGGCCTAGAAAAGGCTTTGAATTTATATCCAGCCTCCTTGAAAGCCTCCGAAGAGGTATTTGGAGTTATCTCGGAACTCATACAAAACTCAAGGTGCCCATTCAAATGTGCCGAGGATAATATTGGAGATTGGGAAACGTTGACTCTAGAATTTTTCAAACCTTTTACTGTAAAATGTGAGAATTTTGCGAATTACTTATTGAGATAGCTTTATGATAGGAGATGAATAAACAATATAATATTGGGAGATGAGCAATATTGATAACCTTCGACTGACCCGTAACTAAAACTTAATTTAATTTATTTTTTACTATTTGAACCAAACAAGGCCCAACTGCTCCTGACTGTCCGATTGAGAGTTGTGAGGCTGAAGGGAATGTAAAAGTAAAGAAGATGAAGAAAAGCATCAAATGCGGCTAAATCCATTTCAAATAACGTTGAATTTTTTAATGGTTTACACTATAGTTAAAACCAGTCCCACCTAAATTAGACAAACGAAATATAGGGAAACTCACACATCACATTCTTGAACGGATCACAAATAATACAGAAATTTTTGTTTTTTTTAAACATTTCAATTTTAACACAGTCACACCACAACAAAAAACTATACCAAGAAATGAAATTTCAGAAAATCAGAAAACTGTACGAATATTACATATATGCATATTAATCTACAAAATACCGAATTGACTTATACACACGAACACAGCATTTATAAAAACATCTCAAGTACACAAACAGTATACAAGACAACGTAACAATTGTACATGAATGCAGTAAAGACTGAAAGTGGTAAAAGAAGCATAGGCCACTAGGGTGTATATATATATATATACAACCTCCTTCCCGATAGCCAAAAAATAGAGAATCGAGTGAACATTAAAAAAAACTGTTCATCTCAAAATAAGTGAGCAAAATAACAATGTATAATAGGAATAATATGTAATATAGGAATAATATAATTTAGTAATAAAAAATATGATATATAATATAAGTATTAAAATAGATTCATAATAATATGTATGTATGCAGTTAATTAATATAATAAGTATGTAGTTAAGTCAAGAAAGTGAAATAATTATATATTTCTTTTAACTTAATAAATAATAAAAGAAAAAATTAAAAAATGGTGGGTTTTCACCAGGGGCGCTATTCCCGTTATTTTTAAGGAAGATTCCTTATGTTTTTCCTTAGGGTTAAAGCCTTCTTACTTAACAGCGGTTCCGATTCTCTCGGATGACAGTAGTCAGCTGAATTCAGTGAGCTACATTCATCAAAAATGTCAACATTTGCGATGTTTTATCAAGAGAAAAACTCAATATCTGCGATGTTTTAACAAGAGAAAAACTCAATATTTAGTAGGTTACCAATTACGTTATTGTTTACTTTAAACATAATTAGCTACTAAACATTATTAAACATTACATAGATGTTGACATTTTTGACAATTCACGTCAAGCGCAGCATTAAAAAGAGTCGGTACGACCGACCGAGTCCAATGAATTCGATTCCGAAGGCGGTGGACTCACTCCGAGTTCACAAATCCAGATTCACTTGTTCCGAACTCACACTCAAGGAACGGCAGAGGTTTTGGTTTGGAGTCAGAAACGAAAGGCGTCTCTATTCATTAGTGTAATATAAAAGATTTATGATTCTGGAACGGCGGACATATGCGGACCGAAAGGAATGAAGACCGAGTCCGAGGAATCGAGTCCATGTGGCTAAACTCGAAATTGGAGCCGAGTTTTTAAAATAAGTGGAATGACCCACCTCTTCGGTCGGCACAAATTCAAATGTCACTTTTAACAGTAGAGACAAAAAAAGTCATTACTCTCTAATGAGGTAGGTACCTTTTTATAAAACGTGATTCTTTGTTAGAAGGCTATTTTATGACATTTCAAAAAATAAAATAAAAATGTATTGAAATGAATTATAATATAATCTAACTGTTTTTATAAGTTTCAGTTCAAAATCTTATGTCACTTGAAGATATTTCATCAATTTTTGTTTTCAAATAATCTCTTGAGAATCTATCTATGTCTCACCGGAATTCCGCAGTTAATCAAGAAGTCTTTAAAAGAAAAACGTAAGGAATCTTCCTTAAAGACATCGGGAATAGCGCCCCTGGTTGATTTTGAGAGAAGTAATCGTTCATAAATGTGAATAACCACTTTATTTTTAGAAATATTTTTTTTCCGTTGAACAGCATTTTTCTTCAAATGTGAAGGAAAGATAACTCCCGATTATTCTTTAAAAATGTTTTTTTCTTATTAAATCGACAATGCTACGTTTAATCGTTTAAAGAACACTAACTAAAATACGACAACTACTGCCATAAATTTTGAAAAAAGTAAATAAAAAAATATTTAAAAAATTAAACAGGTGAAGCTCTCAATGTAATGTGGTGTAATGTAATGTAATGTAACATTAAATTGAGTTAAGTGGGTCAGAATTATGTTCGGAAAATAATAAAATTTTATTATCCGGTATAAAAGTCCCCATACGAACGAAATTTTGAAATCTTTTTCAGTACCTAACATTCAAAATATCTGTGCCAAGTATGTTTTAATCAAACATATCAAAAGTTCAAGAAAAAACAATAGAAACTTATTTTTCACCATACAAGAGCGATCCAAAATGACATTATGAATATTTCTAAATTTAAAACTGCTTTTGAACAAAGACATTATAAATATCTGTCCACTAAGCTATATATTTTACTTCAACTGGCCATAATAAAAATAATAAAAAAAAAACAGAAATGTCAAATTATTTCAAAAATCAAATCAATACCTGGCTCAAAGAAATCAAAAAAGAGGAGTTATCCAGCATCTTAAAAAGAACTTCATAGGAGCTTATAAACAATCATTTTTTAAATAAAACCCAATCCGCCTCATCACAGGAACCCCTACTGAGGAGAACTATGAAACACAGTTCAAAATATCTTACCAGCTTTGTATAAAATTATTAACTAAATGAAAAAAAAATGTTTGAAACTAAATAATAAAAAAATAACAATATATAAAGATATAGCTAGAGTGGTAGATACTCTTAGTATCGCCCTGGTGAAAGGTCAGATTCAGAATAAAAATGTTGCCTGAAATGGCTCGTGTTTAGTGGCCCGATGTGAACTGCCAAATAATTTCCAACCTTCCTTCCCCATCGTCTTTTTCTCCCCACTCCAGTCAGCCATACAACATACCTTAATTAGGGATTCCATAGACCCACTGAGACACGGACAGATCGGAGCTGTTGGGACTCTTGTGCAGCGTTAAATATACACCCCGTGAAACCAAAAAGATAATTGCATGAACATTGAAAGGTGTGAATAAAAACGAACCGAATAAACAATCCATTTACCAGCAATTTACAATTTACATATTTTGCTTTTAGTAGAATTCGAAAAATATTAAAATTATTTTATGTTAAAATGCCTAACATAATTTTTACTTTTCTCAATTCATTGCCCCGCATTAAAAACCACCGGGTGACTTAGAATCCTCTATTCTTATCTTTTCACTACCATCACAAAAAAAAACAATTGAAGTGTTTTATTTTGGCGATCGCTTCGGACAGAATAATGGTTTGATAATAAGAACGGATTGATCACGGTAAAGGAGGGGCAGTAAGAATGATGAGAAAAAAACCGACATTATCATCTTTAACTCAGATTTACTCCCGCTTTGTGGATTTAAATCGAGCAGCCTCGTTCGTTCCACAACTATCGTTTCCACAAAGGGCATCAATTGGATTCTGTGGAACATTTATTGGAACGCGGTGAAAGAGCGGACGCTGTTATTTCTGAAGAAATAATTTTCCTTTTGGTTGGAGAGGGAAGTGGGTTAAATGAATCACCCGACTTTCTAGCAAATTACTGTTTTAAAAGAAAAATTCAAATGTTCAAAGAAGTTTCCTTTAGTAAATTAATAAGATTAACTTTCTTAAATAATAGTAAGAATATTTGGATGATTTATATAGCGCCGCTTATGTCGCTATAAAAACTTTTTTTTCCAATGCTCTATCTTATCACTAACTATCGACAATATAATATTACAACTAATGGCTAACTAATGCATTCACCGCTTCATCGGTCTGTAATACCAAATTATATGTATAATGCATTTGACCCATGAACGTGATGCCGTGTTAAAATTTACAGGTTATTAATCTTATGAACAGGCATATAATATTATACAGGAGCATACTTACCTGACAGGTCGCTTGAGATAAATACTGTTTATTAGCGATATTTATAAATATACGGTTCTGCACGCAGAGGAGATAATTTTGGAAAACGTTGAAGATATTTTTTAACATCAGGATAAAAGTTATACTAAAAATAATGACAAATATAAACAAAATACATTTATATTATGTATTACTAGTTGAAGTGTACTAGGTCTTGCCGGTTTTTTTTTATAAAGTTATGAAGTCTTGATTTCTCGCGTGCCGTTTGGGTGCCATATTTGATTTGACAGCGAAAGTATTATCATGTGACTTTAAACAATGATACGATGAATCATTCATTTGATAATTTTATTTCATTCCAAACATTTATTTTATCAAAAAATTTCTAACTGATATAGTTCTTAAGTAGGTACCTACTTGTGTATTCCACTTTGAAAATATTCTACCCAAACAAACCTTCTCATCTAGAATACGTAATCTGTGGCTAACCTCAATAAAACATGGCGGGTTCAATGTTTTTTATACTAATTTTAAAACGTTATAGTAACAGTTTTTCATGTTGGTAACCCTGAAGATCGAGGAGACACAAACAAACATTCATTTTTAAATTTAGAGAAGATTTATTTTTGTCTATACTTGTCATTATTTTTTGTATACTTTTTATCATGATGAGGAAGGCTGTGCTTTCGAAGCATGTTGATATTTACGTATTTAAATGAAAGTGGTCTAAACAAAGTTATTCATATTAATTATGAAATTCATTTTTCGTAAATCGAAACAAAGGGCAGTGTGCATTATTTTCTTATTGAGTTTTGGATTTTGGACAAAAAACGTCTTATGCTATGATACTAAACTCTATAACAAAATCCCACCATCCTTTAAAATCACAAAAACCATAATTAATTTCAAAATCAAATAAAACACTGTATACGTTACACAGGAAGATCTGAAATAGAAAATATATTAACACCACATACAGACTACCACCAAAACCACTCAACTGCACTTAAAACACCTCATCTTAGAATTATTTTTATTTATTTCATCAAGCACATCAATTTAATAAAATGCAATATAATATTTTGTAAATGAAAACCTCAGCACGGAAGTCCCAGTGAGGATATTATTATTTGTTATTTTGTTGGAAGAAAAAGAAGATAATAAAACGTTATTATTTTTATTATGTGAGTTTTTGGAAAACTTTATTTAAATTATATTTATTTAATAAGTATATTTGTACCTATTTATAATCCTTAAATGCAGTAAAAATGCATTACTTTATTTTTTATCTACATTTTATAAACTTTAAATAGTTCCACTTCATGCGTGGTCTAATATAAACATGGATATTTTTTACATTTTAATTTACATATCGCCGCAGCACAGCAATACTGACGTAAACCACCACTATCTACAAAAATGTTCTGTATATACCATTTTGGAGGGTTCTTTTTTTCTGCGTCGATCTATCTGGGTCCCCGAACTATAATGAGAAATAAGGCCCATACAACGTAGGAAAAACTCTTCGTTTTGTCAATATTACGTTTTTATAAATTTATTTATTCTTTAATTTAAATACAAAAACATTAAGCACTCATCTCATTAGGACAATCCTGTGTTGAGATGAGCGGCATTACAATTTAATAATTATCAGTAAATAGTAATAAGTAAATAATAATACATTAATAAAAATAAGTAAATATTAATAAGTAAATAGTAATAAGTACATAATAATATAAATGGGTAAATAATAATAAGTAAATAAAATTATGTAAATAGTAATAAGTACATAATAAAATAAATAGGTAAATAATAATAAGTAAATAAAATTATGTAAATAGTAATAAGTAAATAATAATAAAAATAGGTAAATAATAATAAGCAAATAAAATTATGTAAATAGTATTAAGTACATAATAATAAAAATAGGCAAATAATAATAAGTAAATAAAATTATTTAAATAGTAATGAGTACATAATAATAAAAATAAAAATAGGGAAATAGTAATATGTAATTGATACGCCTCAAAATCCTGTGTTTTTTACATGGTCTTGGCTGTTTTGCTTTCCTGCAACGATGTTGCCTATTTCTAATATTTATCACATACGTAATTTTTATATTTTACTCTAAATATGCGTAAAGTAGGTACATTTTTATATTTCGCTACTAACTAATAATAATAATATTTATTTATTTGAAACACACATTATTTAACAACATTTAAGAAAACTTTGACTGCCCAACTAGGAACAAATCCCGTTTTGGGACAGTCAAATTGACAAGTTTAGTTTAAATTAAGTGTCATTATACAAAAATATAAGGGAAACAAACTAGTATTGACATAGAATGGTAATATAGTATACCTAGAAAAAATTAAAATAATTATGTTTAAAGAGATTACGTATATATGTTTGATAGTTACTAGTTGGTGCTATGAGGAAAAAAATACGTTTAAATTTAAGTACTAAAAAAATAATTTCTTCAAATGATTGATAACTTTGTGGCATCATTATTAATTATATAATTGAAAATACACTTTGTAAAGTAAAGTGGTATATACAAAGTGTATTTTCAATTATATAACTAAAAAACTATTATTATCGATTAATATTGATAAGATTGACTTACGTATTACTCAGCTTTATGAGCCAATATTAACTAGGCAATACATTTTAATACTTTTGTATGGTAAAGAATGTTGTGTTTGGAATTCGTTTATTTTTGTCTAATACCTCGTATGTATGGTGTGTGTGAAAGTTTTTATTTCTGTGAAACTCTAAAGTAAGGCAGTTGAATATTGTTGAACACTTTTTAAATAAAAATTAAAAACAATAATAAATTCTTTGAGCACTTTCTGTATTGATTTTTATTTATGACTCTTTAAAATGTGTCTCCTTGCTCTGTTCTGGAATAATCGGAGATCTTTTAAGCTTCCCGTATTACTTAGATAGACAGTAGTCTACGAGTATATGGGGTGAAACAACTGTTTTTCTATTGAAAATTTTACTAAATCTTCCAAGGAATATACATTTCTCATCCTTTAGACAATTATACGTCATATGTGAACCTCCAAATTCTTAGATAACATTGAAATCTTTGTATTAGATTTAAATAATAACATATGAATTTTTTTTAAATTACTTGGTATAAAATAACTTATTCTCAGTGTTTTACCGACCGGTTTCGGAACCACCATTCTTTCTACAGGGCTAAATAAATACTACGAAGTAAATTAATTTTATTTTTATAATGAACAACCACAAGCTGCATAAATTTGCATGAAAACATATATTTAAAAAAGCTTGCTCTTCTCCTATAATAATAGTAATAGTTCCATATTCCGGAAGGTATACAGGGGTGGTGAAATGCAATATGTTCCATACGTGTACATAATACAAACAAATAAATAGTAGTAGGTACGTAAATTAAGAGGAAGAAAAAAAGAAAAACATTACTTAGTAAAATATGGGAAAAGATAAAGGATAAAGGATAAGTGCTAAATATCACCTTTTTATTATTTTTTTATTATTATATATATATATATTTTTAATTTTTTTTTTTATGTTTTAAATTAATTTATTTAATTTTATTTTTTATTTTTTTAAAATTTTTTTTTAAATTTTAAAATTTTTAATTTTTTTTTTTATTTCTATTTATTTTATTATATTTTATTTATTTTTACATTCTATTTCCACATCATGTCATTTATTCCGATGTATTCTCTTATATGGCAGGCAAAGTATTGCACTTACCGCTTTGTTCAGCTGAAATAAACACATTATTATTATTATTATTATCTTATTCCTCTTGTCCTATTCGGATCGGAAACCCATTGCCCCGACAAGGAGCCTCCGGGTGTCCCCCCTGTACTCCGTTACTTTGGCAGCCTCTCTTCGTATAACCTCAGGAGTTGATTCTCCCAACTTTCCCTGGGGCGGCCCTCTGGACGTCATCCCACTGAAAATGCACTCGGCTTTTTCAGTTAAGGGCGAGAAGGACGTCGGAGCGGAATTATTTATTATTTCGAAATATTGATAGTGTTATTACGCAATACGATAAACATAATGTTTTTAGGGCGAGAGGGACGTCGGAGAGATATTATTTATTAATTCAAAATAATGATAGTATTATTACGCCATACAATAAACATAATGTTTTTTAATAGAAAAATATTTATCAAGTATTTTATAAATTTACATATGCTTAGTATTTATCAAAATCTATTCAGAAATATTACTTTTTCTGACCGTCCCATTGTATGTTTTACAATACATTTAAAATACGAATGTGATTTTTACAGTGGAGAAAAGTATTTTTAATCCTTTATCGTTGCGTTTTTGTAAATAAACATAACCAAAGATTTATAATCCGTATTACAAAAAAAATAATTAAAGTTACGTAGTGTTCATTAAAAATTAAACCACACACTGTACTTTTTTTATATTGATATTCAACTTTTTAAATGTTTTTGTAATGTAATTTTGTTTTGTAAATGTTTTAGACCATGCAAATTAAATTAAAAACGTAATAAATATTTTTCTCTTTAAAAACACCATGTTTATCTTATTGCACAATAATACTATCATTGTTTTGAATTTGTAAATAATAACTCTCCGATGTCCCTCTCCCCGTTAAAGTCATTTTCATGCGCGGGCAAACCTCAGTTTATTTAATTAATTTCGCTTACAAATTGGTTTGGCATTGAAAAGTAGGTATTGATACATATTTCAAAGAAAACGGTTCTAGTCAATTTACGTTAGGTCTCAGATGGGCCAATGAAAATGGTAATATTTTCAAGAAAGAATTTGTTCATTGGAAAATGTATGATCAATGTCATCAGAAGTAAGGAAAACATTAGCTTACTTCTGACGCAAGGACACACTCAGAACACACCTCTATCGGTTTTTATCTTATTGGTGGTGGAAATCACATCCTTGCCACATTTTTTTTCTGTCTGAAGGAGTGTAGGAAAAACAGTTACGTGAAAAGGTGGTCCGGAGACAGTGTTTAAAATAAGAATTCGTTCCAGAATAGAAGATTCTTAAGTATCACCTTGAGGACATCCTTGAGAATCACAAGGTTGCTTGAAATGGCTTTAGTTTGTATGTTTTGTAAGCAGTTCTAAATAGTCGAGTACTTCCCAGCTTTCCTCTTCATTCCTCTTCTCAGCAGTTTGGTACTCTGCTTCCAACCGAACTTTTTTTCTTTTCGCTTCCTACTCTACTCCTAATCTCTATCTGCCAAATCTTTTGTTCAATTACCAAACATGTGAACTTCTCGATCTGAAAATTTATTTAACTGCAACAATAATTTCAGGACTGAGATATTTAGAAACTTGCTTCTACCTGGACTCCAAACAGCTGGTATTACTTCTGCAGAGATAAGGGATGTATTCAACTGCATGGAATATAGAAACAAGAAGGCTTCAATAGATAACCACTTCAATAATTACTAACAGGAAACGTGTGTAGTGCAAGTATCTGTGAATATGTTAGTGTATTTTTGTATCTATGAATATTACTGTTCATTTGTTTTGTTTTATAACTATGCGTGCAGAATAGTGCTGTAAATAATCAGTGAATGAAGATTAATAGAGTAAATATAAATATTTAAAAATCACCACTATTTTACTAGTGTGAAGACAATATGAAACAATGTAGAAAACGTCAATCCTTTGTTGCATGTATTGAATTATACCCTGACAGTTATTGTTCATTTGGTAGGTTAGATATTTAAAAAAAAAAGTTTTTAATTCGATCTATTTTATTTATTTATTTTATTACATATATATATACATATTAACATTTGTTATTGGCTGACGAATTGTCCATATCGCTAGGTGTGAAACGCTTGTGTTGAGGTGGCAATTTACATGGGTGGTTGTTCAGCTAGGTTATTTACATGACAAATATATTAATAGATTACAATTAAATAATTTTTTTTTAAATATTCAAATTTAAAGTCACGAAATAATTTAGAAGCTCTAAGGTTTATTGGAGGTGATCAACGATATTACTTTTAAAGGATTCGCGTATTTCTGATGTCACTACGTAGGGAATTGAATAACTTAAAAGAATTGTGTTTAAAACTTCTTTGTCAAATTTTACAAATTGCTGCAGGAGGATATTTTCTATGTTTTTTCAAGTTGGGAATATTTAGTTTCTTAAAAATAAAATCAGTACTCGTCTTTAATAGAACTTTATGAACAAACTTCACGATTAGTTTATGGACATACAATAATTTATGCTCCTATATCACTATAGTAATATTTGTATCATAAAAAATGAAAAAAGCCTTTAAGGGCGTATATAATATAATTAATAAATTATTACATTTACTTATTAGAAAATAAATCGTAATGCGCTGCGAACTCGGAGTTCTCCTTGCTGAAATCAACCAAACATTCTAGAATTACGAAAATATATGCATATATGGCAATGAAATTAACATTTTTGTATTTCTTTATATTATGTGCTTTTTATGTAAAATTTCCAGTTCAACGCAATGATTTTATGCTCACAACTTCAATATCATAGCACGAGCAAAGCAACTAGACAAACTAAATGTAACAAAAAAGCTCTGAATTTTTAGCTGTAAAATTGTCCAACAAACTCTCATTTAGTATCAGCCAAAGTAATTCAATTAATAATTGCATGAAGTCCAGCAAACCTTGGCCTAAGGAATTAATAGAAGATGAACTAACCAGTATTCTTAAAACAACGTCATATAAGTTACTGGAAATACCCTACCAAACCTTGGAGTTGAAATACAGAAGTCGTTTAAATCCCCTTCTTCAAAACCCAGTTCGCCTTAGCACTGGATCTCTTAGCGAGGATAACTATGAAAAAAAATCTGTAATATATATGAATTTTTTTTTATATTTTTATCTTACATTAAAATGACAAAATTGTATGGAAATTAATTTTAATTTTTAAATCAACCTGAACCTGTTATGATGCAAACACATCACTAATCTGAAAAGACAGACGGAACATTGATTGTTCTGTTCGTAGTAGGCGTATACAAATTAGTGATTCTTGTTGTTGTATAAAAGCTTAATGTTTAAAAGCACAAAACATTATCCCAGCCGCAGCCAAAGGGGGATGAACGCCAGCCATAATCTCAGTATAACGAGAAAGCAATCTAATCAATCCCCGACTACCCGGTATCACCACCCACACGTGGACCTACTGGACACATACCACGTGGGGAAACCCTCCGTCACCCATACCCCGCTGTTTGTTCCACAAAAATAATAGTAATTCCACAAGCATTATTTTGGCCGAAGAAAACGGTCGCAAATTGAGATTTATTATTTTGTGGGTCGGCGTTTTCCATTATGATATTGTTACGGATATTTTTATTGGGAGATTCGGCAGAGGCTGCACTTTGTGTCAGATGTGTACTTAAGGTACTGTGTAACAAGTTGATGATGGTTTCTGTACATATTTGAATTAAATTAAATGTTGCAATTTTACAGATTTCCTTCTCAACAGATAGAAAAAATATTACTGTAAAGCCTTTTGAACACATATTTATTTATAAATCAAAAATTAATAAAAACACTTTGTAAACACCAGTTTTTTAATACATAAATATCAACATGTTTCCAAAGCGAAGATTTTCTTATCAGGACGACATACAGAATACTAAAAAATAATATTTTCAAGTCTATACAAATGATAAACATAGAAGACAATAATCTAAGAATGGACAAATTATAAACATACACAATGAGTGATTAAAGTAGGAAATTGTTAAAAATATTGAATAACAAACATGTATTGGAAATTAAAAAAAAATCTTTTTCTTATTAATATAAATAAAATCAAGATACACAAGGCATAAAAATAAAATAATAATGGTTATTATTATTAAAATGTATGTTAATATGAAAATAAATTTAAGATATAGATTTTTTTTTGTCTGATTAATAATAATATTTAATTGACTATTAATACTTTTTCTAATTCCCAAAATTTCAAATTTATCTAATTTTAAAGCAGTTGTATTTGTATGTAAAATTTTTAAACCTTAATTTATGGCAAAAAAATGATGTTTCCAAAATGTAGTTGTCAAATTCAGAATAATTATTATTACTCAATCACCTTGGGTGCTCCTTAACTTTAATATTAAAGTATTTTGAAGTCTTTCCCAAACGAAAGTTGCAATCGTATTATTGTTTTGTATGTCTGAGGAAGCTTTGCATTCGAAACATGTTGGTGACATATATCTTGTATTTCGGAGATAGTTTTTTAATAGGTAGTTGATTTTGTTTGTAAAATATAGGCTACAGTTTTTTTTTAAGTAGAATATTGACGATGTTGTCTTTAACGTCCTGTAAAACGCGATCGCTTTGAATACACGTTATGGTAATATTTTTTGTTTCAACTTTTACGTAATTAGTAAAATCCTGTATATTTAAAAAAAATGTAAGAAATATCTAGTTTTTGTTGAGCATTACCTGAAGTAATCAATAAAAATCTTGGTTACATTAAAAAATCAGTATTTAATAGTATTTAATAATAAAAACTAGTGAGAATTTTTGTTAGTGCAATCGGTAAGAGAACTAAATATGTATTTATTATTTATTTAACTTAAAACACATGTTAATTGGTTACATGTATTCAAATGTGAACACAATATCTCCACACAAAAAATTACAATTTAAGTCACAATATACAATTAATAATAAAAAATTAAACATTAAAAATTGAACTTTACGTATTTCGTCACTTCCTTCTTATATTTCAAAACATGTTCTTATTCTTTTATACTGGCCGGTATTTCTTGGGAGATCTTCATGGGTCTATAATTAATGAGTTTTGCGATTTTGTTTCCTTTCGAAAGTGTTATTTCATTTCTTCTTCTTGTAGAGTGGTTATGTCTGTGTTGATGTTTATCAATTTTATGTTTACCCATTTAGTTTTTCCCCTTCCCTTGTATTAATTTTCGTTATCAAAAATTAAAATACCTTAAAAATTATTTAGTCTGCCATAAGGAACTACAGTGAAAAAATTAATGGCTTTAAATATATGTATTCACATAGATCAGCTAACGCCGATTCTGAATATACAGCTTTTATCATGTATAATTAATTATACGTAGAATTTATAAATTGTTATTTAAAAGTGAATAAAAAATCATCTCACCAAAAAAACTCGCTATATTGGTACCATTGCATTTGGAACATCTGACGTCATGTGCACATTCTGTTTTTGGATTAATATGTAAGTTTTTATTTTTCACTTTTGTTTAGAATTTTAAATATGTATTTTTTTTTAGTTTTGGCGAAATTTAAACTTAATTTGGGTGACAAAGCTCTATAATTGTTGTTCAATATAAAAAAAATAAGCTATTGTTAGTGAAATAAATTAGAGTATTCATGAACAAACCGGATATTAAATACGGATATTTTGATAATATTAATACTCAATACTATTATTATTCTTTGAGTTAAAGTTTCTAAAAAGGTACGTAATTTTATTACTTATGTTTGGTTATGGTTAATTATGAATAGAATATGAAATTATGTACGGTAGAGCTCATCCTTGTTTTGACATTTGACATTCTTACCTTAAAGCTGATAAAAACCGACCATCCATAGATATGGATCGTTTTGACGTGCATTGAAAAATTTAAAATTATTTTAAGTGTGAAAACTATGTTAAGAAAAAAATAAATACTGGTACGAGTATATTCTTTTCCAGAACCCAACGCTCATTTGGTGGACAGTCCACGGCTCCTCTGTTCCCGGATGATACATGGTTGTCCCCGTGAATCACGATAATATTTTCTTGTCTCCTTGCCAAGATTTAATTACGCCGACATATTACTCTAGCACGAAGTAATAGCATTTTAAATAGTCGGTCGGATATTCGGCTACCACTGCCAAAACAATTCAATAAAAAAATATTTTTAATTATTTTTCCGGTTTTGTCAGCGTAACTTTAGTATAAACAATATAAAAGAGTATATTTTCATATGAAGCGGTAACTTGGTGATGTGACATTATAATTTAAAAAATAAAACAATACTTTGTTTACATCACTTTTTAAATATGTATAAATAAAATTGATGTAAACAAAGTTATTATTTTGTTTTTTATAATATAAAAGAGGTTTGTTGAGGTAGCAAAAATGTGTAATAATTGGGTGGCATTAAAGTGTTAATAGTTAATTAAGTCTTATTAATAATCACACATTAGAAAAAAAATCGAAGAAACCGATCACTTTTTGGCTTTATATTATAATTTAAATGAGAGATATTTTTTTTTGTTTTATGCCACTTCATTTTATTTAAAATTACGCATTATCGACTGGTTTCGGTTGAATTCAACCTTCATCGGGAACGCACACATGTAAATTACGTTCCTGATGAAAGTTAATTTCAACCGAAACCGGTCGTATATATAAATAAAATAAATTGGCTTAAGCCAAAAAAAATCTTTAATTTAATATTATTTTTTTTAAATACCTATTTCTTAAATTCGTATTTAGAAAATCATTAATATAAATTTTATTAATTATTATTATTATTTATTTGTGTCCTGTTATATTATTTATTTCGTTTAAATTAATATTAAAAATAATAACTTTCTTCAACAATCAAAAAACAGTTTTTTTAACATTATTAAATAATTACTTACGTACTGTCATCACTTATTGCTAATTTTTGTTTGTGTATCCCGATGAAGAAAGCGTCACTTGTGAAACATGTTGAAATTTTTTTATATTAAACAGCGGTGTAAGCAATTTTTTTTTATTAATTTCACAAATTACTTAACTAGTTTATACTATTATGGTTATAAGAGTTATTAGGTATATATATATATATATATATATATATATATATATATATATATAAGGGAGTGTGGGTTGATGGGTTTGTTTCTTATACAAATCTACTGTTTTATTCCAAAACTTCACAAAATTTTACACGTTTGACTTTCAAAGAAGGTCACTGTCTGTATAAGATTTTGAAAAAACAGCCCCTCCCTCCTATCCTCTATCTCACCCCTTATACTAGAATGTTGGTATTTGACGAAATTTTGCACACTTGATGTTCAAAATAAGAATAAAATTACTGGGTAGTGGTAGGGATAGGAGTAGCACATCACAACCTCAAAACTTGCTAGTGATTCCTTCCTTCCACAGCATGGGTCTCTTCTGAAAACGTTGAAACACATAGGCTGGCAAATCGTTTCACAGCCCGACCGTTGAACTCAAGAACGAATCCTATTCTCATGTGATAAATGTAAACCATGCACAAATATAGAGCGCGCTTTTGGCGTGTTTCCCAACTATGCACCGATACCGAAGGGATCAATGACGCTCGTTCGTCGCAGCATCTTCTATTGAAATACCGGTAGAATAAAAACAGCATTTTCACTTGATACCCGAAAGATTGTAATCCGTTTGTTAAGATAGATCAATCTATCAAACGTACAACCCGTTTTTGCACAGAGTCAAGAGTTTTTTACCACCTATTTTAGAGCTCCAGACCAGAGGTAGTTTCCTACTATAAAAAAACGTATTTGTCTTTGTTGGGTGAGTAGGTTCTAACTATAGTTTTATACTTTTTATATTTTTTTATTAATAGTAGCATAATTTTTTGTATATGCATATTTTTTCATCCTTTTCCTTTTATAGTATATTTTTTCTCTTTATTTCTTCTCTCCTTTTTAAAATAATAGTTTTATTATATTTTTTCTTCCAATTAAATTTCAATGAATTTCAAGGTCACCCTACATGTTTACTACATTATGAATTTCCTGGAATTAGACTAATAGGTACCATGTTGGTACCCAATTCGTAGAAACGTTAATGAAACATTAATGTTCTCTTAATATAATCTGTGTGCTATTTTTTTTTATTTTGTAAAATTATTTACCTCAACACAGGCTTGTCCTAGTGAGGTTAAACATTCTATCGCTCCCAAAAAATACAATGTAAAGAAACAATAAATAAATAATTAAATCCTATAAAATGTGTGTAATAGTCCTATCATGGAAATGAAGAAAAAAATTATATAATATTTATAAATGTACTCCCTAATAATAATAATAATAAATGGATTATTTCCATGGTGCCGTTTTCGTGAGAAAATCACCTCAAAGGCCTAACCTACTGTAGATTTTAAAGTTTAAATAAATTTTGTGTTATATTTTTGGTTTTTATGTATAATTTCACTAAATTGTAAAGCCGCTCATCTCAACACAGTTTAAATCAGTTTTTGATTTTGTTTTTTTAAATTTATGACTAAATTAGCTGATGACCCGGCCTTGCTTGGGATTATTTTTTTTTTTGGAATGAAATTATGAAGTCGTGAATTGTTTATCGTGTGGGTGTCATAATTGCTTTGAGAGCTAAAGTAATCATCTATAAACAAAGAAACAATCAATTTAAAATTTTGATTTCATTGAAAACATTTATTTTTCAAAACATATCTAAATAATAAAAGTCATAAGTTCACCTACTTGTGTTTTCCACATTGGAAATATTCTATCCAAACAAACTTCTTCTTTTGAATGTGTAATCTCTGGCTAACCAGAGTGGTACATCTACTACTATACTATGATAACTCTCTAAACCTTTTCGAAACTAATAACAACGAACTGTGCTATTTTCAGCAAAAACGGTCAAGCAAATTTTTGGGAAAATTTAGGGCAAACAGACAAACATGCATTAGGATGTAAAATATGTTATTTACACGTCTTGACTTTTACTTTATTACTAATTTTAATTTATGTTTTTTCTTTAAATGGTATATTTTTCTTGTTGCTGCGAATACCCCACAATAGTCCCAACTGATCCCTGCTAACCGGAGTCAGTGAGACTATGGCACCATCAATATGGGTACGTTGTTAGGCTGGAAGGTATGAGGAGGGTAGGGATATAGGAAAGATGAAGGCTACGGCTAAAGTCAATTCAACCACGTCTCGATTTTGAATGGTGGTCTTTCACCAGGGCAATACTGAGAATATCTACTGCCACTCGAATTATTATTAGTCAATGTAAATTATTTAGCAATTTGCGGCTTGTTAATTAGTGATTATTATCTGTTATCATTGACTTTGCAAAGTTCCATATTGCTCAAAAGGGTCCACAAAGTTAGGCCCAAGTTTAAACAACAACATAAACTCGGCGTAACTTCAGTTTATGACTTTCGGAACTAAAGAACCTGTACCGAAGACATAACGTTTTCAACCAAACTCCATGTTTAAGACTTGAATCTTGTGCCAGCAATCTTGATAGTTACTTAGTTTGTGCATTTTTGAAGACAAAAGATAATATTTTTTAACTTCAATGTAAAAATGTTTAAAACCCCTTTATTGAATTTACACATGTGTCGAATTTTTTGGTTAATCCTTAACCTTCCTTGTGAACGTAATATTTTTTTAAAAATATAGTGATATATTAGGATAAAGGAGCATCAGAAAAAGTTTAACATTATTTATAAACTGACATAATAAATTTAACAATTCTGTTATATTTAATAACTAAGTAAATTTATCGTACTGTCCTTTTTTAGATATTTTTCCAGCGAATCGCATTGTTTTTCCGAAAAAAAAATCCTAATTACACCTACTCCCTTGGTCAACTTCCACCTAAATATTCATGTATATCTATCATTAGTTTATCATAGTTTTAATATACTCCTGACGAGGGAATGGTACTTCCGAAACCGCTCTAGATTATTATACGAGTATATATTATATTAAAGTGGTTAAAAAAAAATTGTATTATAATAATAATAATTACTAATTTTTTTTATTATATTTATTCGTATTATAATTATAACAAGCCAGACAGTAAATGCTTTGTACGAATATGTAAAAAAAAAATATTCCTTCTCCAACGTCCCTCTCCCTCTTAAACTAAAGCAGTTTATCAACAGTTCAATATTAGATTTCGGCATACTTTTTCAGAATTTGGTGGCTAGTTTGTAGAGCCCTTAACGTATGCAATAACTTAATACGTACATAATCAACGTAATTTTAGGCGCATTTTAAATATTTAAATCAGCTTTAATAAAGGGTCAAAGCCTTTCGAATGAAATTATAATAGAATTTGGTCGACAGCAGTCCACCGGGACCGATATGTCTACAGAGAGAATCCGCTGGCATGGTGAAGTTCCCGCAATGCTAAATTCCGCACTGGACTGCTCCTGCTCGAGTAGGTACCTAACTGGGATTCCGCATTAGAAACTATCTAACAATATTTTAATAGGCTGGTACCATTGCTAAAACTGGAGTTGGTTCTACTTCCTGCAATGTACGGCGAAAATATTCAATTTCACTTACTGATTTTGAGACGAATAATGTTTGATATTATAAACCGTTAAAAAGGGTGATGATAGATTACGGGCGGGTTGTGTCGGGGAATTTCAACTTTTCGTAAAAAAATCAAAGTAAATAGACAGCGCCCTTGAGGTGATTTTTAACAAAAATGGCGCTAAACAAGTCATCCGAATACTATTATTATTCTGTGAAAGTTCTATCCAAGTTCTGCTATTATTTCATTTTGAGCCATTTCTTTCACAGCGCTTGAATATGTATAGGTATATACATTTATTTATTTATTCATAAAATATATGAAACTTATTTTAGATTTTTAATTATTAATTATTTTTATTGAGATTTAAGAACCTCGTCGTAATATTTAATCATTAAAGAATATAATATTAACATAACTTAATATTCACAAACCTTGAATTTGAGATATGATATCGATGAACTTGTCTCATTAGTCGGTTGAGCGTTGCCCCGGATAGGCAGAGGACCTGGGTTCCCAGGTGTCCCAGGTCTGAGTCCCAGATGCGACTGAAATATTTTTAGTTTCTGTCCTTTCGTCCGATTTTATCTTTCATTTAAGTTATGTTAATATTATATTCTTCAATGATTAAAAATTACTTATTTTAGACATTTACGTAGAGTAGATACATTGAATCACCATACTAGGCGGCTCTCTGTTTCATGGAGACCAATGGAGCATTGTTACTTTGTATGAAGTCTAGTGGAAACATATGGTTTTAATATATAAACATGCTGAAAATTGGAAAAAATTATAATAGAAAGTAGACGATCGACAGGAGAAAAAGACTTATAATGATTAGATTATAAAAATAAATGTGCATGTATGCAAACATGTGCACATAGGTGCATACATACAAACACACGAAAACATACACATACACATATGTATATATATATGTATATTCATATTCACACATCCATATGAATATATACACATACACATACGGACACACACACATACACGTACGCTTACATACATATATTAACTTTATAAAGTTTCTCAATACAACGAGCACTTAAATGTTTATCTTTGACAAGTTCAATTCTGTAAAACAACCATTCCACCCCTTTTAACTCATCTTTTGACTCATGCCTGAGTCAGATACTCTCAGTATCATCCCGGTGATAGACCATCATTAATAATCGAAACGTACGTAGCGTTGAAATAGCTTTATTTGGTGACCAGATTTGAATAACCGGGTACATCCCAACGTTCTTCTTCAATACCTCATTCCCCTCCAAGTTCTTTTCAGTCACACAAATACCACAATTGGGGATGCCTTAGTCTACTGGCTTCAGGTTGTTGGGACTGGGAAAAAAAACGTATTTCGTCTACTCTGTAATTATCGATGAAACAGACATCAACTTATAAATGCTTGGTAATTTGTAAAAGGTGAGAGCTCAAATATCTAATGCCCAAACTCCTGTGCCGATGAGATAGATTTTCATTGGCAAAACTAAACGATTTTTTATAAGGTGCTAAATATTTTAATAAAAACCCATAAATCATAGCATCAATAAAAATAATCCGAAAATTTCTATAATTCCAAATTTGAATAATTTATTTTCTTCTGGAACGGTTTCGGTTACCCTCCCCACAGTAATTCAATAAACTTTCCCCGAATTATAAATTACATCCTCGACTTCTGATATCAACTTCTTCCCTAAGATGTAAGTATCCTGTCTCGCCCTTAAAGCTTCCCTTAATAATTTCCGTGGAAATTTCCACAAAAACAAGGCTATTTCTCCAATGGGTAATTACGGAGAGATAAGGATGGCTTTAATTGGGTGGCGATGGACAAAAAAGGGTAAGCCCGAACGTTAATTATCTTTGGCCAAATTGATAATTTGTACTAATTGATTCAAAGGTGATTCATAACTCACGGGCGGCCAAGTATCTCTCGGCTAGTTTCAATTCAGAATTAGTTATTCGTTTTCAAGGTCTGGAAATATATAAGGGGGTCGGAATATTTCACTGAAAGTAAATTCAAGAGGAAATTTTAATTAATCTATTTATTTGTGAGAAACAAACAGCTTTGATTACAAATATATATACAGAGGTGTAACAAAAGGTAAGCCAACAAAGTTTTTTGGGGTAACAGTGGTTAAGAATATATGTTTTATTAGAAAAAAAAAACAAAATTAGAAGGAAGGGGTTAGAGGAAGAAGAAGACAGAATCGGGATAGGAGATGCTCTCGATACATTTTATGCTCGTGCATCAATTTGTGGTCGTACTAATACGGGGATTTGGAGAATTTATCCCAAGATTGGTCCTACATGCGAGCAAATTAAAAAAAAGGTTAATGATAATAACTACATATGCAAACTTTTTAGATGTGATGTTTTGATAATCGATTTTATAATAAAGTATTCAAAATCGTCAATTGCCTAAATTGCTTAAAGATTTTCATTTCTCGACTGATTTTGGACGAACGCTTTCTTTGTCGGGACCTATACAAGTTAGCAAAAACAGTGTAAGAAACTAATGTGTGCATATTTATTATTAGTTGTGCTTTTTTAAACTAGGGTTTTTTCGAAAATGGTTAACATTTAAAACTGGTGGTTGATTCGATTCGTATGATTTTTTATTGCCAGATTGTAGAAGTTGTACATCATATTTTTTATCGCAAGAAGAACATTTAATTAGGTTTCACCTTCTTTTTAGAATGCTTTTAAATCATAAAAGTTTAAGCAATAAAATACAATTTAAAATAATCAGAAATTTTACGGAATCTATTTGTAAGGAATTAATTTTTTAAAATAAATAATTAAAAATTACTTTGTAATCCCCACTGTATTAATATACCCGTACACATATTAACATGTTTCAAAAGCGATGCTTTCCTCATCGGCTATATACAGAATAATGTATATCCCGAATTATATTAGTATTAGTATTCTGTATATTCCTGATGAGGAAGGCGTCGCTTTCGAAACTTGTTTATAAGTATTTTTAATAGTGGTGATTACAAAGTAATTATCAAATTATTTATTAAGACGCCACAAATAGAAAACCGATCTTTTGAAGAAATTATAATTTTTTAAAAACTTGGATTTAAACCTTTGAGAAATAATCTCCAAAATTTTGACATACTACCCTACAGATAATTTTAAGAAGTGTAATACGTTTCGATTTTTTTTATGTCTACAAGACCCATAGCCTTCTAGACCTCACACAAACCAAATAAAATGGTCATCTATCTAAGAAAGAATTTTTTTTATTTATTATATCTCTATCAGCGATGAAAAATTTTACTTACTTTGGGCATAAGAATATACTTCTATCGGTTTACCTCTTCAGTGGTTTAAATGGTTTCCTGTACACTTAAACTCCGAAATGCACTCGGAAAGATGGCCAAATTGGAAAGATTAATCAACGTGTAACCTTGAAACCTTGATAATATATAGTACCAGGGAGGCGGGGAGTTGAATATGTTGAGGGAGGCTGTCACGTGAACTTGTTGGCAAATCGAATTCCTAAACTATTCAATGATGTTCTCTGAATATTAGTAATATTTCAATACGGTTTCAGTTTTACCGAGCATGGAGTTTTGTTCCATTGGCCTTTGAATAAATGAGCTATGAAGTCGGCCTTTACCTCATTAATTTTGTATCTAAAATAGAAATCTGCATTCGTTTACTAAATCTTAAATAACTTTTAGGCTGTATTTTTAAATGTATAATTTTCTTAATATTTACATTTGTATTGAATAAAACTAAAAAAATATGTATATTTTGAAATTTAAAAATAATAACAAATTTAATTCATTGTAAAAAAGCTTAAAAGTGAGAAAAAAATATACATCTATAATTACATCTGAATATTAATTAATAGTCCTCAAAACAGTCACGGAGATAAAGGGTTACTTTGCATTTTTTGCATTTCCAGCGACATGTTGAAGAAATTCCGTAGCCGCCAGCAGATGAAAAATGCTTTTACTTAAAAATCAGGGAAAAACTTTGCAAACATATTATATCCAATGGTATGTATGAAAGTAAAGCTTCATTATCTATGAAGCGATCGGAATTTCAAATTTGATTCACCGATGTCACTGGTATGTCCATCTTATGTGGCGGTGGTTTAGGTTTACGTACTTGAGACACACACCCGCCAGGCTGGCGTCGTTTGGGATCAATGGGTCAAATATAAATTGTCTAACAATCATTTTAGAGTTTCGATTAAATTATGGCTTTCATGTATGATGTAGTAGAGGTATAAATTTGTTTTTTTTTTATGTTTAACGTGATTATTACGCGTATCTCCATAGGGATTTTAAGAGGCAGGGAAACCTTTCAATATTTGGAAGGGTTTCCCTGCCTACTAAAATAAAACGGTTTTTAATTAAATTGTCTAAATACTCAGAAATCTAAACAAACTTCATATTAATAAATTAATAAGAATTACTTAGTTTAATCCACTATTTTTAAGACTTAAACATTAAATTGAGTGCATTGTTTATCCTGATGGGGGGGGGGGGGGAAGGGGCGCTTTGCTTCGGAAATGTGTAGATAATAATAATAATAATAATAATCGGACCATTTCTATATCGCCGCTTTTGTGAAAAATCACCTAAGGGGCGCTGTACAAATATTACTTCCTATTCTTATATTATTCTTATATTACGTCTATTCTACGATTTTTTTTTTTTTTTTTACATTTATTTTCTCTTTTTGGACAGGCTATCATTACACATTATTTATAGACCATATAAACAGATGCAGTTAAATTATCAAAACTAAATTTAATGTTAAATTGAAAAAAAGAAGCTAACTGTATTTATTCCTTACGATATATTGCAAGACGCTAATACAAATGATAGAGTGATTGTTTCCATTATATTCAAGAATGTATTTAAGCTAAGACAATGAATTATTATCTATAATTTTTAGGATAAATAACACAGAATACTCTTAAAAGGGTGGAGCGGCGGGGGAGGATGGTGACCGGGGGGATTGATCCATAGGGTCCTCAAAATCTACTTTGTCTTGGTGACGCCCCTGGGCGGCGCGTGACGGGACGGTTGGTGTTGGTCTGCACGTACGCCAGGTGGCGCTTGTCGGCTGGCTTCAGGATCCGGAAGGAGCACTCCAGCGTGTCGTCCACTGACGTCCACATTTAAACACATGTAAGATATTTATAGGTATAATAAAAACAGTGGAATAAAAAAAAAAAATATTTTTTCTTAAAAATATTGGTTTTAACTTTGTGGCGTTATTATTAATAAATTTATAATAAATAAATTTTAAATACCGCTTTTTTAATATATAAATATCAATATGTTTCGAAAGCGAATATTTCCTTATCATGACATACAGAATACTAAAAAATAATAATGTCAAATACGGAAATCAGAAAAAGTGTTAAATATATTAAATACGTTCAATTAATTTTTTAATACCTATCTAATTTTTAAAATTTAACAGTAACATGAAATAGAAATTTATCGAAGGAAGCAATCACTTTGCGTCTTGACATTATAATTCAAATGAAAAATGTTTTAGTTTTAAGCCACTATATTTTATTTATTCGTATTGCAGAATGCAGAAATATGTTTAAATAAAATAAGGTTGCTTAAAACAAAATAGTTTCATTTAAATTATAAAATAGAAAACTAAGACACTAATATATCACAAATCCTTAAAGCCACATTTCCCATGCTACAATAATTAATTGTGAAAGTGCTCGAATAGAAGATGCTTTATTTTATAAATGGACTAACTAACTAACTAACTAACCATCACGCCGTTTCCCCGCAGGGGTAGGCAGAGAGGACGGACCGCCAAACAACTCGATCTTGACATACACTTCTTGCTTCATTCACATTCATACATCGTCTCATACATTCTCTTCTATTATTCCGACTTCTGACATGGCCCGACTCAAGTATTTGATTCACTTGATCGTGCCATGTCTTCCTCGGGCGTCCCCGGCTTCTTCTTCCATTCACATTCGCGTCATATATTCTCCTTACACTTTCTTCGTTCATTCGCTCTACATGCCCAAACCATCTAAGCGTCCCTTTCTTAATCTTGCTCACTACGCTTACATCAGCCTTGCATTCTTTACGAATCTCAATATTTTTCACACGATCATACATGGTTTTACCACACATTCGTCTCAGACATCTCATTTCTACGGTATTCAGTTTGCTTTCATCCTTCTTCTGCCAATTTCATGCCTCACTGCCATACATCAGGGTTGGTATCAACACTCCATTGTGGACTGCTAGCTTAAATGGAGCTTCGCTGCTAGCTTAAGTGCTAGCTTAAATGGAGAAACCATATATATCTACAATACTTCCAAACTTGTTTCCCAGATCATGCAGCCTATTGGTTAACGAGTGAGACTGATAGTTGTGTACATATTGTACGTGTTAAAGAAAAATGTTAAATTAGGTAGTTAATGACTTTATGTAATACAAATAGGTTTAAAATAATTTTCTGTCAGACAGCGTTAGATGCAATCGATTCATTAAACTTAATAATGAAATAGTATATATGAGACCGATGTATTAAGCAAAGAGTTGGTGGCAAATTTAAAGTTGTGTGATGGTCTAACCTTTCTGTCTATCCCTGAGGGGAAACGGCGTGATTGTTAGTTAGTTATTTAGGAAAATCTAATATTGGGTAGCAGTAATAATTGTTTTAAAGTAACTTACAAGTATGGAATTAGGTTACTTCGGGGTCGGTCGAATCGAACTTGTCCGATAGTTCCTGATTGCACCGGTAACCAGATATTTGGGGAGTTATTAACGACCGAGCGGGCAGCCGGTGAACCGCGCGGATAATTTTCCTAGGGGCTCTACGATGCACCGGGTAACGTCCTTGACCCAAAACTAAACCTAACTTTAAAATATCTGATCGCATTCTGAGATGTACCCATCTACTCGATTTTACCTCAAATAGAGCCCCATTAAAAGCAAAATGCTGATTTATTGCTTAAATACCTGCTCTGACAGAAATTTATTTGAGTGTTTTTAATTAATTAAAAAATTGAAATGGGATCTCTGAAGCGAACCTGTGGTAAAACCATTTATGATAATGCGAGGCTGATGCGAGTATAAGTGTAATGTACAGGGCCGCTTAGATGCTTTTGGCGCGTAGAGCAAACGATCTAAGAAAGGAGTGAAAAAAACGCAAATGTGAATGGAAGAAGAAGGAGAGCATGGCACGATCAAGTGAATCAAATACTTGTGTCGGGGCATTTCAGAAGTCAAAACAACCAAAAAGTGCCTACGGGAGGATGTATGAAGATGAATGAAGTAAGCAGTGTGTGCCAAGATCGAGTTTTTTGGCGCTCCGTCCTCTCTGCCTACCCCTGCGGAAAACGCGTGATGGTTTTGGTTAGCTAAAATTATGGAATAATCTTAGAGTAACAATATATTAGTATATTATTACTCTAAGGGAATAATCGATGTGGCGACTTTTTTAAAAGTAAAATCGATATTTCAAAGCTCCATATCTCACAATGGAGAATAGTGCTGAAATTAGTTACATAGACATATTTTCGTTAATTTCATTACGCCGAAACTTGCTTTTAGAAAGATTTTTCTGTTTCGGACTACAGCCAATACTGCTTTATACCTAAGCTTTTTTTATTTCGAAGAAATGGAATTAATTATTTATTTTTAAAACATGTCATTTTAAGAAGTGTCTGACTTCTCATTGGACATTTTGAGATAATTTTAAAATTAACATGTATAATTACTATATAAAAATAAAACCAGTATTGATTTATTTACTTGCTGAAGGACCCGGCATTGATCGGGGTTATCATTAGTTTAGAGAAGAGTTTTATAACCCCTAAAACTAATAAAATTTGGCTATAAGGGTGAGAAAGAGGGATGGGGGATGAGGGTGGCTTTTCAAAATTGCATACAGACAGTGGTCTTCCTCTTATTTTATATGTCAAGTCCGCAAAATTTCATCAAGTTAGGAATATAAAACTGTAGATTTGTTTACAAAACAATCACACAATGGGCATTATTTTTTATATAATGAGAGAAGACAGATTCTGTGTTTTTACAGATGTTCACACTTACGTAAGAACAATCTGGTAATAAAAAATCCGTTAATATACACAAATTAAATACGATTACGAATAATTAAATAAAGGATACATTAAAAAAAATTACAAATCACAATACAATTATCCCGCTAAGCTATTATATATTCAAAGAATACGATATTGAAGAAGTGAAGAACGAATATTATTTCATTATATATGACATAGAATGTAAAAGTAGCACTGTAGGATACCACTGAATGGAGTTATTTAATCATTTTTAAGTTTATTTATAGTAAAGCGCACTTGAAGTGAAACAACACAAAACTGCGCTATATAAATGCTTTGTTATTATTATTATTATTATTATTATAAAAGAAAAGAATGCAATGTTGATCAACAGCGAAAAAAAGGAGTTACCATGTAGTTGCTTCGAAAGTTTATAGTAAAAATACCTTTACAAATTAATCCTTAAATATTACAAATGTTCGCATTTTCCCAAAGTTTGAACCCTCGGTCAGCCAGCCGGGTACAATATTGATAACTGGCCTAATTAGTTGGTCGGGAGGTTAGACCCACCGGGTAGTCTAGTAGTAGGAAGTTGGAAGCGTGTGTAAGTGTAGATGGTAGAGGACACTACATAATGTAGATGGTAGATCGTAGTGGCAGAGGGTAGCATGTAGAGAAGGGGTGTGAAACTGACCATAATTTTTATTTTCCAAAGTACATCAGCAGGCGGATTCATATTAAAAAAAATTGTTTGATAAAAAAAAGTAATATTGTCTTGAGGTCTAAGATGTAAAAAAAAAATCGCATTTTTCGTTGGTTCAGATTTTTTGGAGCTTTTTAGCATCTGAGAAAATCCGTGGTCGAACATTTATGACCTTCGCTCATGAATACAGACGAAGATGGTTCGAAATCCGGGTTTGCGAAAATGAATTTTATTTAATTAATATGTGTTACATCGAATTGATCTAATATAAACAAAAAAATAAATATTTACGACACGTTCCAGGGTGGTAGATATTTTCAGAATCGCCCCGGTGATAGAGCGCCATTTAGAATCAAAACATCCAGCCTTCTACTACAGCTTCTTCTAACTCTTCTACTTCTTTCAGCCTTATAAAAAAATCCATTTAGGAATTTATTTGATTATACGCCCGTCTGGACATTTTGACGGCCTCCGTGGTCGAGGGGTAAGGCTCTCGGGTACGAATCCGAAGGTCGCAGGTTCTAATCCCGGCATGTACAAGTAAATTTTATTTAATTAACTTGTGCTGTTTCACAATTATTTAAAACATAATATGTACTATATTTGTGCACGTTCCAGAGTGGAAGATACTCTCAGTGGTGGAAGACCACCATTCAGAATTGAAATGTTACTTGAAATGGCTTTTAGCCGTGTTTGGTGACCAGATCTGAATAGCCAGGTATTTCCCAACCTTCCTCTACCACTTCTCCTTCCCCTCCCCAACACCTTCAGCCACACAACATTCACCAATTGGGGATGCCATAGGCTCACTGGCTCCAGACGGTTGGGAGCAGTTTGGAGTCTTGTGGGATGTTCATGTAAAAAAAAAACTAACTTTTAGATTCAATTTTAGAACAGAATATAATTAGGTATCGACAATTATAAGTAAATCCATTGAGTTTTTAAACCATAAAGTAATGTTAAACATTTTTTTCAAAACGTTTACAAGTAACATAAAAAAGAAAACTCAAACAATATTTTGACACAAACCATTAAAGCTACATTATTCTCACTACAATAACAATAACTAATTGTAGGATAATTTAATTTTTTTGAACTGTCAATTCATGGTGAAATTCCATTTTACCATGATTTTTTTTTATTAAAAAACCTTTGTAACTTATTTCCACTTGTTTACTTTTGACCGGACCGGTTTTTCTGGGATTTTCAGACTGGCACAATTAATACCAAATCTATGATCAGGAGTGAGTCTTATTGCTTTCTAATATTGTTTTTGCATATGACTTGAAATTTGTTTAATTGCTGACGGAACGGCTTTGCGATTATTTAAAACTACACTCGGGTTCGCTTATTACCTTCTGGAAGACGGAATACATTGTGTTTGTTTACGGAATCTATAAATATATAAAAAAATGTGTAATGTTATTCGTCTCAACTTTTATTTAAACAGATGGTTATTTCTGGTTTTGTTTTTTCCCCGTGATTTCCATCTTATTTGGTAGAATGAATTTTATAGCAGTTTTTGTCCTGTAGTTACATGAACTACGGGTAACCAGATATATTTTAATTGGTCGTTTTGTAAAATATTTTATTATATTATATAAGGTACACATCCGGGTAATATCCTTCTTAGAGTTCGCCTTGGATGTCTGCGACAAAATTCCCAGTTACATATTACGTCCGGCCGAAAATAAAAAAGTGGAAAATAGTTCCACAGGTTTTTTTAATCAAAAACATTTGCATTAATTGTAGGATTCATCAAAGTTCTGGTATAGTAAATGACAAGTAATTTTATAAATGAAGTCAACAAATATATCAACAATACCGCAAACTTGTTGCCCAGAACATGCATCCTATTGGTTAGTGAGTTTGACTGGATAGTTGGTTGTGTACGTGTTGCATAAAAATGTTACATTTTGTCTTGTATTCTTCGTCGATACTTGTAATTTCGGAATGCTATAGTCTCTCTGGCTTCCGACGGTCGAAAGCAGTTGAGTCTCTTTTGCGGTAATCGCGTAAAAATTAATTTTTCATTTGAGGTAGCGCGCCATATTTCGTGGTCCGTACAAGGCCCGCGGGCCGTACTTTGTACGCCTGACGTAGAGGGTAGGTCGGTTACACCGCACCGCGAGTAAGGGCTGCCCCGGCCGAGGTTTATGGGTTATTATAAAACGCTCAGGCTGCGCGTTCACCCCTATTGAGTCCGGAGCCCGATTATGATTATTTCAGATTTACGGCCGCCAATTAAAGCATAATTACGTCTGTAATTAACAAAGATCATTTTCAATTTGGATTTGGGTGAAGGTCGGTTTAATTTCTCACTGGGCGTTAAATGCGGGGAAGGTTTTATGTCGCGATATCTGAGTAACGCAAAGAAAACGGGCTTCAAAAATACTATTATTCTTCAATTTATTTATTTTATAACTTATTGAAGTTTGTAAACCTCATTGTAATATTTAATCATTGAAGAAGATAATATTAACACATCCCAAATGAACCACGAAACCGAAAAAAAAAACAGAAAATAAAAAGATTTCAGTCGCATCTGGGACTCGAACGCAGGACCTCTACCTATCCGGGGTAACCGCTTAACCAACTTAGCTAATTTCTCTTGTTTTTCGGTTTCGTGGTTCATTTGGGATGTGTTAATATTATCTTCTTCAATAAATAACTATTATTCTTAATATCCTTGTGAGTATGTGCTGAGACAGAGTTTTGTGGCATTCTATCCTCTCTGCTTACCCTTATACAGAAATGGCATAATAGGTAGATAATTGTCAACTGGGCAAAAGTTCATAAAGCGACTTTTTGTATATTTCAGAAACATTTGAAAATATGAATAAGTAAAAAATAACATGATTCACATAACACATAAACTGTCAATAGAAACAGTGTTTGAAAATATGCGTAAGTAAAAAATAACATGATTCACATAAACTGTCAATAGAAACAGTAGTGTTTGAAAATATGCGTAAGTAAAAAATAACATGATTCACATAACACATAAACTGTCAATAGAAACAGTGTTTGAAAATATGCGTAAGTAAAAAATAACATGATTCACATAACACATAAACTGTCAATAGAAACAGTAGTGTTTGAAAATATGCGTAAGTAAAAAATAACATGATTCACATAACACATAAACTGTCAATAGAAACAGTAGTGTTTGAAAAAAAAAAAGTTTTCTTTTACGTAAGCTCCTTCTGCTTAAACTGCTAGCTCCATACGACTTCCTCCGGAACCTTAATACCTTCAGGAAGGCATTACCCGATGGCTCACTGACCCGTGTTATTGTATCGGGAAATACAAGTTCCTCTGTATATTTATTAAGTTTTTCCTCCGCCATTTTCTACCAAATCGCTAACAAGAAAAGTCTTTCAGGTATAACATTAAAGTGCTGAGTTTTCACTTGCCCGAAGATGTTTATGCCGTATTTCCGCTATACAGTTTGGAAACTTTGGTCTAATGTCTAATGCAATTCATAATACTGTACGTTTGTAATTTATGAAATGATTTAAATTGTTTGAATTTTTATTATTGACTTTATTTTAGCAAGAAATTTGAAAACAGTATTTTCCACCTTATTTGACCCTTCCAATTATTTATTAAAAACAAATATCCATAATAATAACTGCCTAAAATCATCACCATCCTACATATCTCACTCACAAAACACAATAGCCAAATCTTACGATCATTTTACCCAATATTAAATCCACTTTTCCCAAGAAACACGAATCCTACCTCGCACCTCTTATATGCAACATCTTTCTAATAGAAACCTTTCAACATATAACGCAAAACAGCCTGAAATGGTTATATAAAAACTTCAACACATGGCTAATAAACAAAAAAAATGGAATTGCATCACCAAAATACTTGCAAACTCTCCTTAATTTGATATTATTATTATTATTACTATTATATTGTATAAATATTTTTTTTTCTAATTTAAACCTTTTTATTATGCACTTTAAAATAATCTTTTTTTCCGTTTTTTTTAATTATTTTGTAGCTTTGCACATACACCCTTTAAACATTGTATTATTTTTTTTCTTTTACATGTTTTACGCATTTCCTTATGTATTTTTAAGCGTTTTTATTCATTTGTATATCTATATATTTATATTTTATTGTTACCCATGTCAGAACAAACATCGTCTAGTGAGAAGGGTAAAGTACATGTAAATTTTATGCCAATAATCGCCCGGGTTACCGGCGATGTAATTTAACGAAATTACCTTATGTTATTTTGCTTTGTTGAGGCAGAATCTAATCATAGCACTGTATAAATTACTGTTCAAATTTTTCAAAAAAAAAATGTTTATTTCCTGTATTATTATAACTCATTGGAAAGATTATATATTTGATAGAATATTTATATTTTTTAAGGTTACATATTGAATCTAATTTTAAAAAAAAAACAATAAGCATTTATAGAAATACCAAAAACACTAATTAAGCATGCGAACATCTCAAGCACGGGTTCTCATATGGCGGTGTTCACGAAACACCATAACATAACTGCAATTGAGAGACCTGAATTGTTGGAACTCATTCGCATTAATATACCTGGCAGGCGAACTCGAAGCAAGAAAAACATTTAATTGTTACAATAAATTCAATACTAATTTCTGTATTTATTCATCGATTCATAGAATTCATTGCCTCGCTAATAAACACTGCGAGCTGGTCAATTTATTTGGTAATGATAAAGTTAATTTCAATCTGTTCCTATCTGATAATAATTAATTTCATATCTTTTATTTTATGAAATATGTTATCGGTGTGTTTCTTTACTGGTTTGTAAAACACTTAATCCTATGCTTATATGTATATATTGTGTTTACTTGTTATTTTTAGTTGTTATACTTTCTTAAAAAAAAGCAATCATCATAAGGATAGCAGCCAATAATATGGGATTTATAAAAATGGAGGATAATATTAACAAATCTTGAACATGAAGTATGATATCGGTGTAAATGGCGTAAATTGAACTAGTGTCATTAGCTAAGTTGGTTAAGCGATTACCCCGGATAGGTAGAGGTCCTGGGCTCGAGTCCCAGATGCGACTGATATCTTTTTAATTTCTGTTGTTTTTTCGGTTTCGTGGTTCATTTGGGATGTGTTAATATTATCTTCTTCAATGATTAAAATATTACAACGAGGTTTACAAACTTCAATAAGTAATAAAAAATAAATTGAATATATTTTTAATGTTTGGTCCATGGTTTGCATTGCAATATTAAATAAAAATTACATGAATGCACTTATGATACCACTACTGGTTATAATTATCTGATTTATAAATTTATGTTATACTAGCATAGTATTTATTATCTACTACGAGTATTCCATGTTAAAACCTAAGAGGGTGTTAAAAAAATAAGTAGCCGTTCACAGTACCCATATTTTTACCTTAAACTCCACAAAATCAATACCTACCTACCGACCTAATTTATTTATTAGAATTATTATTTCTATACAGTTTAAAAATAAACTATTGACCTAGTTTATTTTTAAACTGAATATAAATAATAATTGTATGGGAAAAAAATTCCATTGTTTTTTTGTATCTCTCTGAATTTCAACATGCATGTGAATTTGACCCCGAAAATTAAGACCCACTGGGTCCCCAGTGTTTGGAATGATATGTAAATTATCTGAAGCAGTGTGGAGTTGTTTTACAATAATAAAAATTTAATATTTATTCTTTTTACCACAATACGAAGGAGCAAAAATCAATTGTCTTTGACTTTTTTTTGTAGCATTGGGAGTCTTCGCGCTTTTTCTGGGGCGCTATTCAGTTAATTGTTTTTGTTTTTAATTCGTAGAACTCCATTTTTTTTAATTAATGTAGAAAAAACCTAACATTGTCAAACACTGAATATAAAATTTTTTCCGACCAAACTCCGTTGCAAAGGCAATATCTTTATGATCTAAGACAATCCCTGCCAAACCGTACCCTGGAAGGGGAAGTAGGACTCACAATAAAATTTATTAATAACAAACCATCGATAGTAAAAAATGTCTCAAAAAACCTAATCCCATAAATGGATGCTGCCCAAGTAACCGAAAATGCCGGACCAAATGCCCTGAAAAAATAAAAATCTACTACCGAAATACAAGAGGACTTCGTACGAAACTACATGATCTTAAAACAGCAGCACCTTTACACAGACATGATATATTCATCCTTACTGAAACTTGGCTCGTCCCAGAAATAAAGTCTCCAGAACTTGATTTTACGAACCACAAGATATTTCGGTGCGACAGAAACTCAATATCTAGTACCAAATCAAGAGGAGGCGGAGTTCTGATAGCAACTAAGGAAACTAGCTCGCTGGAGCCATTATTTTTGCAAATTATTACCCCCATGGAAAAAATAATCATTGGAACTATATACATACCGCCAAACTCTGATATTCAAACATAGAAAAAACACTGTGAAGACATTGAATTTCTCACTTCAAAATATCCTACATCTAAAATTATTATCGTCGGTGATTACAATCTTCCCAATTTGAAATGGAATTTTAGTGACAATGGCTATATTATAAATGAAAGTTGTAATGACCCAGCACGTGAAGTGATAGATACGATAAACTATTTGAATTTACATCAACATAATTTTGTGTACAATATATGTGACCGCCTTTTAGATCTAGCTCTCTCTAACTGCTCTAAACTGTCTGTTGAAAAGTCGAGTAATATCGAACAAACCTTAGAAAAACTTTATCAAATATTTTCCAACAATATAAAATCTTATGTACCATCGTATTCACCAAAACACAGAACATATCCAATTTGGTTCTCCACGGACCTTATATTACTGCTCAAACAAAAAAAACAGTTACACAAAATTTTTAAACTTACTCACCTAATCGATGACTACTCAAACTTTTCAGCAACAAGAAAAAAATGTAAAATACTATCCAAACTGTGCTATAAAGCACACACCACCTCCATTGAGAAAAATGCACTGGAGTCAAAAAACCTGAGGAATTTTGTCAAAAAATTAAACAATGAAAGCTCAGACTACCCCCCTACAATGCACTATGATAGAAAAATAGCTAATAGCACCATCGACATTGTTAATTTGTTTGCGGATCATTTCCAAAGCGTATACGAAGACGAAATATCTGATAATAAAATACCATCATATACATATCATAACACGTTACATTTACAGAACTACCACATTACACGGGAATCTTGCCTAAATAAAATACTTTCCCTTGACCCCAACAAATCTGCAGGCCCAGATAACATTCCGCCAATATTTTTTAAATAATGCGCATCTACAATATCAAGTCCACTTTCCATATTATTTAACAATTTACTTTCTTCTGGACATTTTCCAACTCGTTGGAAATCTAGTTATATTACCCCAATTTTCAAAAAAGGTGATGACACAGACATAAAAAACTATCGTCCTATATGTATACAATCAGCACTCCCAAAAATTTTTGAATCCCTTGTTCTCGACTTAATTTATCCATCAATACTCAAAGTAATTGATAAAAAACAACACGGGTTCGTCAGTGGAAGATCAACTATTACTAATCTATTACTTTACCAAAACTATATTACGGAATCCTTCACGAATAAAAAACAAGTTGACAGTATCTATACAGACTTTTTAAAAGCTTTCGATAAAGTATCCCATAAATTATTACTTAGAAAATTATATGCAATAAGACTGAGAGGCAACATGTTGGATTGGTTCTCAAGTTACTTATCTAACAGAATCTTGTTCGTCAAAATTAAGTCTTTAAAATCTAAGGTACTTAATGCAACTAGTGGTCTGCCGCAAGGAAGTCATCCATTCTATTCCTAATATTCATTAATGACATAATAACCTGTTTCGACGATGTAGAAGTTCTACTTTTTGCCGATGATATTAAATTATACAAAGAAATATCCAATATTAGCGACAGCATAATCTTACAGTTAAACATCGAAAAATTACATAATTGGTGTATCGCTAATAACTTATTTCTCAATCAATCAATTTCGAAGTACCTCATCGACAAACTCGGCAAAATATGTTATTCTGTAACAAAAATTCTGGGACAAACTACCAAATGCATGCACCCATTTCTCGTCTACATATACTTGGAAATAAATTCACCTCTGCTATAGATATATTTAACATAAGTTTAGACATGTTTAAAAGATACCTGAACGATATTTTTATGTTGCAACAATCATAAGAGCATCGTATAAGAGCTATTGTTTAATTATTATTTTTTATATATATTATCTTTATACTCATCTACAATCCAAAAACTTGTTCCTCTTTTTTCTTTCTATGTATCATATACCAGATTATGTATTATACAATTCCATACATTTTTACATCATCCGAAATATAAAAACACAATGATTTTTTTTCACAATGTCATGCACTCATATTATAAGAGTATTATATTATGCACTTGTGTATTATGTATCATGTAGATCAGGGTATTAATATTTTTATTAAAAAAAAAAGAAGTAGTATCTACAAATTAAAAACCTTTCCCTTTGTAACTTCTCTGTGGCATGCACTTATACATTATAATACCTTCATATCTATTATAAATATGTTACACTTATATACCAACTATGCATCATGTTATTTTTTTTTTTAAGTTCTGTACACATAATCATTTTAATGTTAAAATATGTAAAAGCCTTTGGGGCGTTAATGAATGAATAAATAAAAGAAAATAAAATAAAACAAATTTAATAATGTCATAATTACGTTCTGCAAGTATTGAAAATGGTCTTGAACTCCTAAACAGCAGTCACAATAATAAAAACTAAAAATACATAACATTATTAAATTTGATTTACTTAAATTTTAAAACAGGTCCTATTCAGGTCTTTTTAAGGAAAATTTGTTATCTTCTTGCTTAGGTTTAAAGACTTTGATTAACCGCGGAATGATGGAGAGAGATAGTAAAAAAAATGTAAACGGATTGTCAAGAGATTATTTAAAAACACAAATGGATGGAATATCTTCAAGTGATACAAGGTTTTGAAACAAAACTTTTAATAACAATTACATTACATAATAATGCATTATTTTTAAATATCATAAATACATAAATATATATTTATAACGTTTTGTAAAAAAAGTACCTACCTCACTAGATAGTAATGGCTTTTTTTGTCACTAATTCTAAAAGTGACTTGCTTCATATCGTAAACGATCGGGCTACACAACGCAAACTTAATGGTGAATGTGTTATTTTGGACCAATTAATAGCTGCAAAGATATCGTTGTACAACCTTGAACGTTGTACCACAACCGCAACCCGTAAAATTAGATTTCGCGGCTGCCGAGAAAGGCGCAATAGGAAAAGATATTTGACGAGAAGATCTTCTGCTGTCACGGCGACCTGAGTTCTTACCTCCAGTCTACAGAGCAGATCCGGTGCATCATGCGGCCACGGACGTGCCCGACCAGGCTGCTCTGCGACCTGCTGTGGTCCGACCCCGACAAGGACACCACCGGCTGGGGCGAGAAATGGACGTCACGCTGGTGTGCTCTTTCCAGATCCTGATGCCGGCCGACAAGCGCTACCTGGCGTACGAGCAGACCAACACCAAGCGTCCCGTCAGGCCGCCCAGGGGCGTCACCAACAAGGACAAAGAAGATTGGATATGGATATGGATCAGTTCCCCCGGCCCCCGTCCTCACCCGCCGCCCAACTTCACATAACTCCTATCATTTGTATTAGCGTTTTGCAATATATCGTAGGAATAATACAGTTAGCATTTTTTTTTCTCAATTTAACATGTATGAAAACTTAGATCAAGCCGTATTTAGTTTTGATAATTTAACTGCATCTCTTTATATGGTCTATAAATAATGTGTAATGATAGCCTGTCCAAAAAAAAAAATGTAATAGATGTAATAAAGGAATAATGTAAGAATAGGAAGTAAGATTTGTACAGCGCCCTTGAGGTGATTTTTCACAAATACGGCGCTATAAAAATCATCCGATTATTATTATTGTTATTTCATTCACTTTCATATAATGTCTCATACATTCTCTTCTGTTATTCCGACTTCTGACATGGCCCGACTCAAGTATTTGATTCACTTGATCGTGCCATGTCTTCCTTGGACGTCCCCGGCTTCTTCTTCTATTCACATTCGCGTCATATATTCTCCTTACATTCCTCTCTTCATTCATTCGCGCTACATGCCCAAACCATCTAAGCGTCCCTTTCTTAATCTTACTCACTACGCTTACATCAGCCTTGCATTCTTTACGAATCTCAACATTTTTCACACGATCATATATGTTTTTAGCACTCATTCGTCTCAGAGATCTCATTTCTTCAGCGTTCAGTATACTTTCATGCTTCCTCTGCCAGTTCCATACCTCACTGGCATATATCAAGGTTGGTATCAGCACTCCATTGTGGACTGCTAGCTTCGCTTATTTGGACAACTTTTTGTTTGCGCCAACCGCGTTCAGTCCTCCGTTAATGAGTTTCCTGCATTCACCCTGCTTTCAATATCAGTCTTTCCATCTCTCGTAAACATACTTCCCAAATACACAAACTCATCGATCTGCTCCAAGTATTCATCATTCACAAGTATATTGCACACTGTTTTCGTACTCTCTTTATCAAACACCATGACTTTGGACTTACATACATTCATCATTAGCTCATTCTTCATACATACTTTGTTCATCCTAGATACGAGAGACTGTAGATCTTCCATACTGTTAGCAATCAGCACTGAATCATCACCATAGAACAGGCAACATACTTGCAAACTACTCATTTTCACGCTCAAGCCCACCTCTTTCAATTCTTGCATACAATTATCCATGTATAGATTGAATGTGATGTCGAACCACCCCGTAAAATCACCGTTTGCCCTAACACATGTAACGCTTCTCACCTATAGAGATGCGATTGCCTATATAAGATTTGCATTCATTCCATACTTGCACAACACCTTTCATAACTTTTTTCTGTCAACTCGGTCTAGAGCTATTTGTAGATCTACAAAAGTACATAAAAGTTTCTGGTTTTTTGCCAGAAACTTTTTCTCTGTAAGCACACTCAACAAGAAAATCTGATCCATGCACCCCCTTCCACTCATAAATGCACCTCGTATATCCCATATTTTATCCTTTGTTTTCATTTGTACCCATACTTTCATTTAGCTTTCCAACTGAACTTAGTAGGCTAATAGCCCTGCGATTTCCACATTCCGTGCGCGACCCTTTACTTTTGTATAGAGGCATGATCACAGTCCTTCTCAATCTAATGTGGTGTAACCCTCCTCTAAACACTGGTTAAAAAGTTGGATAACATTGTGAGAATTATACGTCTATCTCCTTTAAAGTATTCAGCAGCAATATTGTCGAAACCAACAGCATTTAATTGATCTTTTAATTTCATTAATGCTAATTTTGGGAACATTCACCCCATCGCCATTCATACCTGACTCATCACTGGAATCACTATCACTCGGGTTGCTTTCGAAGACCTTTTTTTATTGTATAATATTAATTATATACAGTGGGAACTTATACCCGCTAAGCCACTGCAAGTAGCTTGTCAGCAGGAGTTTATTTCAACAATATAATATAATACAACAATAAATTACAATCATCATACAAATATAGGGCAAAATTATTATATTTAGGCGCATGCATGTTGTGATCAATGTACTCGTACATAAGTTGAAAAAAAAAGAAAAAAAAGAAAAAATATATATATATAAAAAAAAAGAAAAAAAGAAAAAATCTCTTCAAAAATATCTTCAAAGTATTTCATCCATCTCTCCTTTGACGAACGACAATTTCAATAAATGCCGTTTGCCGAATTCAGGTGACAGTTGTCATCCGAGAGAATCGGATCTTGTGTTAAGCAAGAAGTATTTAAGACTAAGGAAAAGGATAAGGAATCTGCGCCCCGATGTTACGATTTGAATGGAATTAGTTTATAAGTAACCTGCCCAATCCCAAATAAATATTTAGACAAAGTTATTGAATCAATAAACTGAAACTGAACAATGTATATATACTTCCATTGAAAGCTGTTAGTTTTGTTAATTTTTTTTCCTAGACCATTAATTGAAAAGCTTATTTTGTTGGGGTTCTGTTGTGAATACAGTATTTCTCGTTAGTAAGCTAATATTTAGATTTCAAATAAAAATATTTGAATGTACTTGAGAAACCTAGTGAAAATTTATATTATTTTAGCACTTGTATAATACTCTACAACGACTCTCGAGGATATGAAAAGCTGATAAAAGGAAGAAGCACTAGAAGTATTAGTAGAGGATTCGTTCTTTGCAAACAAAAGTGAGGAGAAATATCTACGGAGAGCTTTCCACCCCCGATAAAACACGAAAAGCTTCAATTTTAATTCAACATTAGATATTGAAACAGAAGTGTTCTTTCCCGTTATGTATTCTTATTTCTTTTATTATTGTTCCATTCTTTAAATGTTTGAAGTTTTCCCGTTGAAAGCTCTTGAAAATACCCACTGCATTTACAGTTACTGTAATAACTTTGATCAAAACATTATTTTCAAGATAATAGCATGAAAGCTATTGACTTTATGAACGAATTACAATATTATTTAATTATTTGTAATGTAATTCAGTACGAGTTTCGCCAGTGGGCGTATGGCATCCACAAATAGGGGACAAGAAATTACTAAGCAGAGTTGAAAGCCGTTTCAGGCTTTTAGATTCTGAAGGATTCTCAGCCGATATTTAATTTATTATTTTTATTTTTATCACTGTACGAGTATATTCATTACACACTTTATTTGAACCTCTATTTATGTACAAAATGAATGGGACGCATGGGATTATACTCGTACCTACCTTTTCACCTTATGAAATAACAAACTTAATATTCATAAAATTAATAAGAAATATTTCCTCATCAAAGCTTTCTTCATCAGGATACATAGTATACTGTGTTAATTTTATGAATAATGATACCACACAGTAATTAAACATCTATTAAAAACGTCAAAACTTTGTGTCGTCATTATTAATAAATTACAAAGTAATTTAAAATTCATTTATTAACTTATTATTATAAGAACACAATCCGCTATGGAACGGGTAAACATAATTTCATGTTTTAATTTTGCGAGTTAATGTAAATTAAAATTATTAGAAAATCATTATGTTTATGGCCTCTACATCTTCTGAATGAGAAAGCTATTTTATAAAATTAATACTAAACACATAATTTACTCATCGAGGCTTTATACTTCAGCGTTATATTAATTAACAAAATAATAAGATTAATTTGTTTACGCCTCTTTTTAAAATGTATTTATTTTATTTATTTGAAAGACACATTATTTAACAATATAATGTAAGACAGCTTTGACTGCCCGACCGGGAACAAATCCGGTTTTAGGACGGTCAAATTGACAAGTTTAGTTAATATTAAGTGCCATTATATAAACATAGAAAGAAAAAAGCTAGTATTGACATACGAGTAGTACGTACAATATAATATATCTAGAAAATGTATAATCATTGAGCGTACAGAGATGTGAAGAATAGTACAGAAAATAAAACAATTGTAAATACCAGATAATTTGAGTACAGCAAAATAATAACTATAAAATATTATTTAACTTCAAAGAGATAAGAAAACGAAAATTATAAATTAATTGTTATTGTTATTAAATATATAAATATCAACATATTTCGAAAGAAAAGCTTGCCGCATTAGGGTAAAGAGTATATATATTAATTAACATGTATGTTGATATTTGTATATTAAAAAAGTGGTCTAAACAATGTTATTATGATGCCAGAAAGAGAATACAAATCTTATGAAGTAATATTAATTATTAAAAATAACATCAATAACTCTCAGTGAAAATATGAAAAATAGAAAATAAAAAGATACGGTCGCGGCTGTGACTCGAACTCAGGACCCTCTATTCTATTTTATTCTGGATTTCGGTCTCTATCGATTTAGCTAACGAAACGTTGTTGAAAGGAGATTCTGAGTTCGAGTCTTAAATACAAAAATATCTTTTATTAATTGATAAACTAAAGTTTTTAAGACAAGATTTTTGTGCATAGCGCAAAGGGTAACAATTATTTTTATAAACAATAATTATTATTTTTATAAACAATAATTATTAATCTAAAACACTCATCCAAATTGAAAAAACCTTCCGAGCAAAGATAAATGTCGCCAGCAGGACTCGAACCCGCACCCTTCTAATGTCCGGTTAGATGCTCTACCGTTGAGCTACGTCGGCTTATCG